>LUCH01002557.1:6125-49701 GCA_013368495.1 Paragonimus heterotremus
GAAATAACAAGTATCATTTTCATGGACGGGTAGGCATGATAATGCATTCAACTCAAGATGAGCACGTACCCGTGAATTGAGCATTACGAGAAAGCTGTATAACTAGAAAGACCAAAGCAATCTGGTTAGAATTTCAAGGGTTAAATCAACTCTTTTTCGTATCAACAAGCAATTTCAAGACAGACTTAAATCATTTGAAATGGTCTCTTCAAGTGAAGTTGACGGACAATGGTGGATAGCCTTCTGAAAAGTAATCAGCGCTAGATGAGTGACCAATCGCATCAGCTTATATTTAGGAAAGTTGAACACAAGACGGTATTTTGTGATCTAACGACACAACCAGTCCATGTAAGTTGGAACTGTTTCCGTTTCAATAATATTATCCACTAGTGGTCACAGTGTCGCTTCGTCATGTACATTAAAAGATGGGAACTACCAAGCTGTGATAATTAAAGAACAAATCATAGAAGCAACAGCGGATCAAGTGCGAATCCCCTTCTAGTGTTAGAAGGGAGTACAACGAAAACTTTTATATGAAAGTATTTGTACTTCAGATAATCCAAGAACTACAGAAATGTTTTACTATTGAATTTTCATACATAAAAATTGTGTAGTTGACAGTATCAAAGGCTTCCTCGAAATTCAAAACTATTAGGTCTATTAGCTTACATCCATTAACGGCTTTGGTCAATTGTTCTTTGTCTACTAGCAGGTTAGTTGTATTAAGATGAGATGATAGTTGGCTTGTATCTGACAAGCTCACAACGATCACTCTTCGGGAAAATATGGGTACGTTGTGGATTTTCCAGGCTCTCGAACGTTTGCCTGGGTCGAAAGAAATATGGGCAAATTTTGTTATTTGTCCTGTCAACTTTGCTATACATCTTTTCGTTGCCATTGGAGGAAGAAGATGAAAGGCGTGTAATTTCATAGTCAAAGCTTTTCTATCTTTCAACACATGCTATAATGAGTATTGGTTGTGGTCCTGAGACCACTAGGTTTATTCTTTCTTGTACCAGTTGGTATGACCCCTTTGCTGCTAGCATGAACATTAATATACTCGATCCCAAAAGAGGAATCACCTCAAAGTTGGATGTGGCGACACCACCTGCACCACACAACGACATAATGACGACGACTTTTAATGAATTTAACTACAGAGATGGATACTTGTTTCGGGTCGATGGTACAGCTGTTCTTCAACTCCAGTTACTACTGGTGAATAAAATTTTGCACCTTGGTGCTGAATATTCAAATACAGACTTAGCAAACTTTACTATATAGATCCCCATTCATTCTCCTTCTGTTCTTCTACCCAGCCGGAGCTTACGGTTTTCTTCTTAGATATACGGCAATTAAACATCAGTGACAACCACTCACCTATTACTTTTTAGCAGGAGGATGATTATAACTACATGAGTAGTTTCGGTATGGTTGTGTACCCCAAGTGGAGCACTTGAAGTCAAGCAATATTTTTTGCACCGCCTATGCTACTTTTGCCGCATGTGTTTTTTCGGTTACATCGAGTGGACGTTCTTATTTACAGTCTTAGTTACTACAATCTGTATTTATAGTCTGATTACATATAAACGGTAATTATAACTCACAGTTAATCTCGTAAAGATTATGAAGTGTCAAGATTTCAGCCCATCAGGATTTGAAGTGAACAAATTTTTCTGTCGGAATTCCGATATAGGCAAGTGGACAATGAAATTCCGACTGAAAAGCTACTAAATGTAAGGTGTAAAAGTGACTTTCCGCTAACTCTAAAACTGAGTTCGAATCCGACTTGGTGTAGACGGTCGAAAAAACTGTACGTGGGCGAATGCAAAACAGTAATATAGCTGGTCCTAACTTTGACTCCATCAGTCGGTAAGTGCTGTATGTGATAGAACGTTTACTCACATGACTCGACCTTGGAACTCACATTCAATTTCTCGCATGTTCGCTCACCGTATCATGTATTGCACCTCTACTTGGGTGCTTGATCAAAATAGTTCTACGTAACACAGACTACGGGAAACGAACTTTGAAGTAGACTATTAGCGATTATCGGACTGTGTAAACCTGTAGTGTCACTCTACTGACACTTTCAAATAACAACTCAAGCAAATTATGGAAGGACATGCACACAGCGTTCCTTGGACGTCTTACCTTCTCTCTAAGTCTGCAGGAATGATGAGTTCATCAGATACGTCATACACAAGATGCAGAACAAATAAAAAGAGGGCTGCTTTATTTGTCAAACTAATACCTTAGAAGCGAATTGTCAGTACAGAATTATCATAGAAGATGAAGAATGGACCAACAAGAGAGTTTGCTGTATTGGCTCCTGGTGAAAACCTAGCTTGTTTTATGTTAGCGAACCAAGTAGTTTCAAGCGGACAATCGTTGAATCCAAATGAGTAACTAGAGGTGATCAAATTTATAAGGCTACCATTGTTCTGATTTGTGATAGGAAAGGCTGGCCGATTAATCAGATAATGCAGCGAAGGATCAGCTTCCATACTCTTGACACTAGCAGTTTGGAAAGATGTGCTTTATAGAGCTGCACTGAATTCCCGAGGGCAGAACGTTAAAAAAATCCTATTTGCTTTTAGCTTGGAGGCAGTTCTTAACGTTGTTCTTAATTGACCCAATAGAATTGTTTTATCTGCAATGAACATTTTGAACAGGGATAGAAAAGATCTTGATAAAATATGTTGTTACAATATTATCAGCATGTTATACCACTCATGCGAAAGATTATTCTGTGAATCCTCTGTTGAAAATAAGGATGTGCTTTACATAAAATCTTACTACAAAGCCATGTGCCACGACTAAATAAATAGTCCTATGATAGATACAAATACACTGGCTCATTGTGATGTACATAATTTGATGTCGAACTGGTAAGCAACGTTCATGTTAGATACAAGCTGCAGTCACCTTGGTATAGGATATAGAATAAACGTTCTGCCCTACTCATTTTCAATACCGAGGATTCGCAATCTACTATGACAAAAGAATGACGTATTCATCGAACTCTGCACTGTGCAGATGAAAAGTTGGTTGTGAATCGTCAATTCTGGGAACGGTTTCCAGAACGCAAGCAGTTCTGTTCCACTACTACAAAAACCAGACTCATAAACTATTGTGCCAACAGAGTCATAAGAATATGTACACGGGATAGGAATTTCGACTCTGTCATTTTTATGCAAATTATCTATAAAATGAGATCTGTGGACCAGTCTATGAAGCATCCTTAAAGGAAGAAACATACCTTAAACTTCTTCCTCATTCAGAGGAGATGAACGTGATGAAACAGTCAATGTGATATTTACTGCTACTGTTAATAAAACCTCCTATAAAGTCAAGTTAGTCATTTGTTTGAACTCTACTCCGATATTCTGTCTGCGGGTGGAAGATTAAGTTTTTATTTCTGCTCTTCCTTCGCATTTATCCCATGTTTGATTATTCTGGGGGATTTAACTATGTAGAGTGCACGAACAGACGCTTACCTGAGCTTATCCATGATCACCACTCATGTTGGACCAATAATGGATTAGTTAAAGTATCCCTATAGCAACTTTAATCCATTTCATTTATTGGACGAATGTTACTTTGATCATTTCCTTCGTTCTGGTTCTGCATCAAGAGAAACATACTTGTTTAGTTTTGCATACAACTGAGACGAGCGTTTGCGGTCTGACTCATCTACATGTGTAAGCCCCGAAACATTGTTTGAACCATGCGACTGGCATAGCCATCTACGTAGTCCACAATCGATCAGATTACAACGGTTCCAGTTATGCCATAATTGTAGCATGCCTGTGACAGAACAACGTTACCATTTGTAAATATGACGAATTTGACGCCATTCATCTGATTACCTGTTTTCGTTCGATCTGCTGCAGCAGTACTGTTTCAGCTAGACATTGAGTTGAGCTTGATGATAAATAACTCAAAACGAGCTTGTTCATTAGAGTACTTTTAGTTTATATTTGGGTCTGATATTTCGCCCATTTCGGTTGAAATTAGTCGAACATTTTAAGCATTAGGAAGTTTTCAAAACTGAACACACTGAAACAGCAAATATAGCCGAGTTGAACTGAGCCCGGAAAATTTGCCATGTGCTCATGTCCACAGAACATGAGAATTATGCAACTGCGATTATAGTTGTTTTATCTCCGATAACAAGCAGACTAGTCTTCTGTAGCAATGCAACTGCCGTTTCAGTCCACCAGTGATGTGAACGGTTGAGTCATTGCATATCAGTAGTTCTAACGAAATTACACAATACTGATTGTAGGTAAGAGCAACCTGGTTGGTTCGTGCGAGGTAGGCTGGCTGACATAAAGGCGTCATCATTTCGTCTACATAGGAAGGCCGTGGTAAACGTTAGTGTTGAAAACTGGAGTCATCTTTGGGTTGTAATTTTCGCCTCATTTTACAAAATGAACTTTCAACCGGACTCAGATGGTAGTTCGTGAAAACAACAACCACAAGAATCAACACATGTAGTAGTACTTATAAGTAGTTAGGCAGATTTATGAAGTTAGATAAGGCCCAACTGTGAAAAGTCAGGGCTTCGGCTGGATTCGAACCAACGACAGAAATACCATGCCTCTACGCGGCAAGCGCTCTACCAGCTGAGCTACGAACCACGCCAGGAGCTCGGAAATTGGGTCTCATCTAAATTCATAAATATGCCAAACTACTTATAAGTAATACAAATACTATGCTCAACAGTGACGTTGATGGATTCCAGCGTGAACTGTTCGATAAATCCTGCCGGGGCAGTCGAGCCCCTGGATCATTTGGTGGATTCCATATGAGACAGTGAGACGGGTGGGTAACCTAGTCCAAAGGTGAAATTTCTGAGCTCCTGGCGTGGCTTCGTAGCTCAGCTGTTAGAGCGCTTGCCGCGTAGAGGCATGGTGTATCTGTCACTGGTTCGAATCCAGCCGAAGCCCTGACTTTTCAGTTAGGTCTCATCTAAATACATGTAATACTCATACCTCAGTGTTGAACCTGCTCTGTTATTCCCGATTCTACCAAATGTATTATCTACAACTTCTTTGCAATTTCTGTCTACCACGTTAGTTTCAACAGTCTTATCATAGTACAAGTCGACATGATTTTAGAGGAAACATTTAAGTTTAACACAGTAAGTTATTGCTTCATGTTATCTCTTCAGTTTGTATGGCTTGGGTCGAGGGATCATCGATTGGAGTTAATCAACAGTAACTATGTCTCCTCTCGAGACGACCGGGCAACCTGATCATTACTGGCAAGCGAAAGTGGTTGAGTGTTCACATATGATAATTCGGTCGTGCCTAATGTGACGTCAATGGCGCAGTGGAAAACACGGTTGCCTGCTCATGAACAGCGTGTCCGTGGTTCAAGTCCCGGCTGCAGTGGAGATGATATGCACTACTGACGAGCTCTAATGAGAGCGAAACTCGAGTATAGTGCTTTTACTGTTCGAAATGGGCCGACTGGAAATTCTATAGGGATGCGACAGCTGCGATCGATTTTGGATAATGTACAATCCATACTAAAGGTTAGTTGGTCGACCCAAGCCATACAAACTGAAGAGATAACATGAAGTGATAACTTACTGTTTAAAATGTAAATGTTTTCACTAGACTCTTGCCGATCCATACTAAGATGAGTCTGTTTGAGCTGACCATGCACCAATGAGAACAGAAATCTTTTCCTACTTACCTTAACAGACGCACAGTTAGCCAATAACAATAGCGGCTGATTTGGTTCTCAATAGTCTTACTGGAAAATGATTTTTGAATGTTTGGTTGTAGTGTTCAGTGAGCTCATCTGTCCGTTGATAATATTGTGCCTCTCGTGTGCTTTTGATTCGCAGTTGTTGCGTGCGTGTTCAAAATTCTTCCCTTTCAAAACATGGTTTCTGATCCGGAAAGATTCTCTTCGGTTTCCCGGGGCTCGCCACAGTGTGCTACATCACCATGCATCCCAATGTAAACACCTTCTGGTCTGGGAAGCTGTTTGACTTCTTTCAACAGGTATAATGTTCTGTCATGACCAGAACGTACTGGCTACAGCGAGCGTTCAGTGAAAATGGATTCAACCGACTAGGTATAGGCTGTAAGGACCGTTGGGCTCCCAGTGGCCTTCCTTCATTGACTGACATTCTTGGCATGCGAGCACGTAACCCATAACACCATCCTTCAGTAGATCTTACATTATGGTATATCCAAAGAGTTCTACTTCTTGGCAGTTCACTACCAATTTCCCTCCTCTTTATCTCGAACTGACCACAACGTGGGAACTGCTAGCCTCAAGCTGTTAAATCAACACCCCTAATCTACTGAGGCAAATTCTTGTTCACTGGGAATTACTTACTTTCAACGCCTCCTCATTAGTATTTGCTGAGATCCTCACGCCTGTTGACAAAACCTTAACCATCTCCTGAAACACGGTTACAACGTTGTAGAGATAATAATGATCTCGGGTACAGTCCTATTAGTAAGCTACTAACTTTGAAGAGTCACGATGGAAAATTACTTATCTACCTACAGTCTAGAGTAAAATGTATGGGATAAATTTTCTTGACCCAAGCATGGTGACACAATGACTACTGGGCGAATTTATATCTTGGTTTTTCTCAGTCCTGATCCACTATAGAGGAGCGTCTTCACGAGCAACCCTTCGTCTGACATGCACAGTCTTAACTTGGGAAGCACTAAAACGATTGAAAACCCCTTCATTAAACACTTTCTCTTCGGTGACCTTTAGAGGCTGCAAGAATATTCCGTTATTCCCTCCTACTTTTTAGGTATCACCGGCATCTGCCGCCACAGTTACCGCTTCTCGTGTATTCGTAAGTCTGGGTACGAAATGTGGCCAATCCATTTCTTAGTGTATTCGTGTAAACGCCAGCGTCAGATTGCCGATTTAATGGACACTTTTGCTTCTGAGTTGCTAGAATGTTTTGTTCTCTTTACTGTTGCTTGTTAGTTTTGGTGCTCTATTCTTGCTGTATTTACCTGCTACTTTTTTCGTATATGTCCACTAGTATCCTTTAAGTACTTCCTTCAATCGATCGGTTGTGGGGTTTTTTTCAACCCTGGGATGTACACTGATCGTGTGTTATGTATTCATATACTCCAGTTAGTAAGTGAAATCAATCAAGACAAGTAAATTGGATGAATTTTATCGCAGAAGTAGGTGAAGATATCGGTCCGGGTGTGATCTTAGCAATCACATTACAGTCGTTCAGGGCACCACACGCCATGACAATGATTACTGACATAGTTTATGTTTTTATCGACAATTACTTCGAGTATGCAGTATACTGTGCGCGCCTCCCTGTTTCACTCTACATCCGGCTAGTAGTGACCTCTGCCTGAGCGAAACAAGTTTAGGAAAACGTTAATATTTTCGTGCTTTGTTTTCTAAAATCCCGAAATAAGATTAAGAATGAAATATGAATAAACAAGAATAACAGTAAGCCAGAAATGTTATAATTACACAACTGCTGAACCCGCCAACTTTCTACAATAACTAAAAGTCGGAGAACTCGACAGATTAACCGGTCATTGCTTTTTTCTAGTTTTCAAATTTTAATTTAAACAATAGGTGTCATGTGACTCTACAGCTGTTAAGTCTTATACCACCAAAGTCGACCGCGAACAACCAGGCTGTGTATGCATTTCGTTACTTACGAATGCTTGTGTTCAGTTCCCTTTGTATGGTTTTCGCCGAGATAATTACGGCCTCAGAATCTTAAAAAAAATACGGATGGAGCAGAAAATTCAACAAAAAACAGTAGATCAACTATCGTTAGAATAAGTTACACCAGCAGGTCGTTCTGCTCAGTCTTGTGGTGTGAACACTGGTCACCCCGTGAGGATACCCAAGTATTCTAGGTGGTGCTCGTTGTGTCGCTAATGTAGTAGTCAGGTAAAACTGCGTTCATTTCCAGTATTATTTCGTAATGAATAACGCAAATGTACGATAGAAATGGGAAAAAACAGCAAACAGGCATGAATGTACGAGAAAATGGTGAACTACAGGACGCCGACACACATGTGCAAGCAAGTTAAGGATCAACCTTCTGACTGAGGGGCTCATATGGCCTGACCCAGTCGGAAGTAGATATGTGCTAGTTTATGGCACACCGGTGTGCCATGAATGGTGAATCATGCATGCGTGCCGGCAACGCAGATGCACGTAGGTGGTGTCTGTGGACACATATTCAGCAGGACACTATTTGTGCTCGTTCTAGCGCGGGACCATCGTTTCAGTAGGATTCTCATCATCAATTGCGACAAGTTAATAGCTGTTGCAATTGCTTACTTGCAGTGCAGACATAAGCACAACCAGAATATGTGTTAGAATAAAGGCAGAGTCATGAGTGGGACATAAGTTCCAGAGAAAACTGTATATCCAAACTCTAAGACAATTGTAAGATAACTGCACCAAATTTAGTACGAATAAAGTCAAGCTGTTCTGACATCGTGTTTAACATGTCACTGATAGATAGATTAAGAATAACACGACCTCACGGATGACCTTCTTCAAGAGTGTTGTAATCGAAGTCACAACACTTCTGAGGAAAGCCATCGGAGACGGTTGGGACGTAGAGTATTAAAACTTGTTTGTAAAATTGTGTTATTTTTAATCCGTTTATCAATAGAAAGTATGGCAACATCTAAATGGCGGATTACCGGATTGACCTTGTCACAGTTACGCACTCGATCGAACGGCATCATGTATTTAATGGCATCGTTCTGTCTAACTCCCTTGGATTATGATGGATAAATATGTCATATACCTGGTTGACAATTTCACTGTATGATGCTAGTCTAGGACATGAGACCTATTTGTGAACGATTACCCAGTTACGCATGATACAGTTATTATCGTGGTTGTATCACGAGAGTGTGGCCGGAGTTCTTAACCATATCGTGGCAAGGATGTGTTCTATTGATAAACAGTAACAGGCTGAAAGTTTGAATATGGTAAATAGCCTAGAATGTAAGGAGCTCAAAGTTGTTGGTACCAATATCAGAACCATTCCCAACAGTCCGATCTGGAACGTCTATGGAAACGCAAAAGCTTCAATCAATTGTATTTTATTTGTCTTAATCAATATCCTCTATTACTTGCAAATAACCATGGTGATCTTAATGTAATGCCTTTAAAAGGGTGATTTGCAATGTAGCCTATTTGTTACTGAAGCTGGAAATGATCAGCCATTGTATGTGTTTATTGTTTACGTCCCCCAGTATCTACGTCTAACAAATTCTATATCGCACCAAACCTCCTAGTGCGGATGGCAAACACCGTAATGTTTTTGTCACCAATAATCATGTTTCCGATGCCCCAGGCTTCCTGCCGCAGTTTACTTTGAACAGTCGCTTACAATAACAAATACTGTTTCAGCGCCGCTTCTGTTAAATCCAAAAAATCCATTTTTAAGCACACCTGTAGTCGATACCAAGTATGCCTTTATATGAAGGGTGCACGACTGTTTACTGATAATCCTGCTGTCATGGACCACAGTGAAACCGCTACATCATTCCATTCAGGTGTGTAATACGCTGCGCACCGCAGTAACAAACTTCTATCCGGGTCTACTGTCCGTATCTCTTGTACGCACCGAGCAACCCTTCTCAGGTAGTAAGACGTCTGGTCGATAGGGCTTTAACTCAGACGACTTCCGTGTATATTTTTTTCTTCGTTCACTGCAGGACAATGTTCAAGGCCTTCAGTTTCATAGGAGGTATCATGCAAATGCAGTTCGCTTCCTCGATATCCGAGGCATCTGAAAAAAGGGAACTTCACGTTATTCCTTTCATTTTATGGAATAAACTCTGGTTTGTTGTATTTTGGTAACGGTTAGCTATCGTCTCATCTATGCACTGACATCGCATAAGTATAGATTACCGCATAATACATCCAATGAATTTCTAATATCTATCTCTGGTATCAGAATTAGAATGACCGTACGGTGGAATTGTAGGCTGTAATTTTTCAACTTAAACCTGCAAACAAGCAGGCATAGACATGCGAAAGTCCAATTACCTAGTCCATATAGCTCCCGCGACCCAGTCTGAACAAGAGAGTACGGGAACAATGTTATCGGAAGACACGTATAACGAGCAAGGTTGATTCGGTGCTACAACATTGAGGCAAATACAGCACATTTATGTGGATGATTTCAACTGTTCAAATATACCCGGAAATTTTATCAAAAGTCGAAACCGGCGAACAAGTTCGTTTACGGTGTGTTATTTTTACGCCGAATACAACACAAAGACACAGTGCCCAGTAGTACTACCTCGTTTTATATGTACTCCTCCGCTTGTTCCTGTGACAAGGGTTAGGCTGGTCACACAACAAGGTCCTTGCAGGAGGGAATAAGCAAACACCGTCTAACTTGGTTGACGACCGACAACAACGAAAACTTTCCAGCGTCATTTTGGCTCTCTTATTTGACACAGGTCGCAGAGTCAGTGTGCATGTGACTTTATCTACAGTCTTGAATACTTCAATCATTCGATTTTGCTGTGCACAGAAAACATTCGTTTCGATTTTGAGGGATTTGCTAGCAAGCATACAGACGGTGTTGCTATGGCTAGCCCTTCAGGCCCAACACTAGCGGACATCTCAGGAATGGTTGAGCCGCAAGTCCTGGATTATACAGCTGAATCGTTATTACAAAAACGATACATTGCTGACTACTTTTTACTGATGTTACTCATTTCGATTTGTTTTTCAACCTTCTCAATAATATTCACCCCAACCTACTTTTATCTCACAAAGTTGAATCAAACAGTAGTTTCCATTTTGTGGATGTACTCATTATCAGACGTACGGAGGGCTCTTCACAGCGCTTAGTTCTTCACAAGGCGACGCGGGGTGGTCAGTGTCTTCAGTTTTCCAGCTTTGCAACTGTTGCATACAAAAAGGGTTTGGTTGATACACTGTTTCATAGAGCTAGTCACAATTGCACCCCCGACACACTGCAGATGAAACAGAATTTGCTGAGAAAAACCTTACTAATAAGTGGATACCCCGACAAATTCATCGAGGCACAGAATACTGTGAAGAAAAGCACTGAGCCCTTACTGACGGCTATTCTGGCTATTCAAAGGTGACCATTTAGCCAATGACATAAAGCACAAGTTAAAGTCTGCTTTGGCTAGAACGTGTGCGGCTGCGCAGTTGCGCTTATTTCAAATCACCAGAGCACCAGTTCTCCAAAATTGCGAAAGTAGTTTAACACAATCCTCTGTCTTCCACGTTGTGTACCAGTTCACTTGCGGCTGTAGTGATTTTTACATGGCAGAACAGATCGACTACTATCGCAGCGAGTCCCCGAACACATTCAGTAGTAATTAACATAACAGATGGTGCACCAGCCTCAACTTGGTGAGCTGACTGCTCGAAATCCAAAGTCATCGATTAATACACACCTCATGACAACAGAACCCATTGAACTCATTCCGGATACTGTTGCACAGTCAAAACCCCAAGTTATTAGCTTTCTGTGAAATGATTCTCACCCGAACTTATTAGCCGACTTCATGTGCACAAAAGTGGCTGAAGCGACCTATCGGGTTGCCATGGTCGTGATTACATAGTATTTGGTGTGCTTATAGGTGTGTCTAGTCCTTGTGTGCCCTTATCTTATGATGTATACAACTGACATGTTTTGTTTGCGCAATATATGTCGTCCTTCTGCTCTAATATAGTGGTTGAAGGGAATTCAGTGTTTCAAAATATATCCTCCGGCTGAGACGCAGAGGGGATATGGAAATGAATCAAACATTCGACTGACCTGCCTAACTGGTGTTGTTAATTTTGGTAGTCGTTGAAACACAGTAGGTGTGATGGAGTCATTAAGGTTGAAGAATCCAAACATGCATGCCGCGTAGACAGCAAGACAGACCAGTGCCCATTGATGCCCATGAATTGTTTTTTTATTGTCCTAGACAAATTGTTGAAACATTTCAACGCGATTTCTCAGGCTTAATCTTCGATGAAGCTGACGCGGTATGAACGTATGCAATTTCGAACAACTATCACAGAGGACAAGCATTGTGGTTAAGTCGGTTGTCCGCAAGACTAGGAGTGAAATGGAGAAATGCACAGTACTTTCTACGTATCAATAATGGGAGACTGGTATTCAGGCGTTGGTTATATAATAAACCTGCTAACGTTTCACCTCTTTCTCCACTCAATTTACCGACAACAGCCCACTTTCTATCTGTTATGCCAAAAAGAAGAGAGAGATCAAAGACGTAACAAGATAAACTAGAAGATTTCAGCTACAGGGACACTTTTGGCGTGTTTGGTAATAACACCAGAGGAGAACAACGTCGTAACAGCCTCTTTGCATGACCCAGCTAACGAAAATTTGTCTTATTGCATGCCGCTTCTAAACCACAAAGAGGAACCAGGTAGCGCACAGTTCAGTCGTTGGAAATGCATTGATCCAGTTGTGAATTTTGAGAAACGACTTGTTTAACACCTCCATCTACAACGCGAAACAAAACAATCGGGTGCAGACCTGAAAAGCCCGTTAACGTCCTATGGCTTCTGTCAACCTGACAGAATATTTTAGAACCACATTACCCCCATCTACTGGTAGAGAAGTTATTGAGGTGTTTTTGCACGGTCTAATCGCATCAGCATGCTGGAGCAACATGACGGCATCAGCGTAAAACTCACGCAGCGATAACACATAGAGGTTCTGCAACTTTCGTAATGTGGATTGCCTTAAAATAGACCATAATTAATGAACCCCTGCCCTCCTCATCCAATAGTTGGAGAAAATGTGGTGTTTATGCAAAAGTTGTCGGAACCATTATTGTAACCAGCTAATTAGTGAATAAATCTTGATCAAAATATTAAATCGCTATGAAAGATAATGAAGCAAATGTGAGTCATTCGATTTAACGTGAAAAATAAAATGCAGGCATGGCTGTTGGTGGGGTGGTGAAAATTACATTTAAATATATACACTTAATTTTCCGGTCTATAATTTAAAACTAATAACAACCTTTGTAATTTGTTCAGGATTTCCGTGAAAGTAGTGAACATAACAATCATCGCTAATTAGCCATGTTCACACCATAATTAGACGGAGCGCCACAGGCGACATATTTACTGGGTTCCATAAACCGTTCACAACAAGCCCTAACCGAGAGCGTTTGAGATCTCAGGCTGATCGCTGCGTTTACAAGTGCTCATTCGAAAAGTTCCCCGTTCGAATGGTTCTCCTCGTGCCTGGAATTAACCAACAGGGGTAACAGCTATCTTAGGTTTTGGTTCCGTGTGCCAGCCGAATTTGTTGAACGCTACTTCTAACTCTGCCTGGTGTGAGCAAAATGCAGGTGACTCAGACTTTTGTTGGCACAGTTAGTCCACAAGTGAAATAACAGAGGCTACTATACTTTTTGGGATCGTACGTTGAAAAATCAGTTTGTTCACTCAAAATTAATTACTTCCAACATGAACAACAAGCAAATGACAAATAACTACAGATCATGGTGTGCTTGGCCGTGGGCACTTCTCCGTTTTTAAGTGCGAGTGAGTTTACTGGGCTACTAAGCGCATAACTCCGTTTAATGTATTCAACCAATGTGCAAGCTAAATAAGCGACTGTAGATATACTGAGTCTTCCGGTCTTGATAAGTAAAGATTCACTCCATCAGATTTGACTTAAAGAAAGACAAGTTATTACAGCCGGCTGCAATAAAAATCTTTATACCAAACAAATGTAATCAGTTTATTCACTACTGATCCTTCAGTGTCACGACAACGCCGTGAGAGACGGGGTCAGTAGGTAAATGTGCGCACAATCTTTCACGACTGCAGAAAATATTGGAATTTAGTTCGGACGGGCAGATTGGCTGATAAACTTTAGGGAAGAATCAGCTAAGGTTCAGTCGGGTTGGAACCAGGTGTAGGAGATCTCTTCATCAAAGCTGCATGTTTTGCTCGGGGTGGAACACTATCCATGATCCGCACCTCCGTTTACGGTCGTTTGTGATATGTCTACTGTTATGGTGAGATGCACAACATAGATTCTCCCAAGATTGATCCCATGGATCCACGCTGCATAATCTACTTTCGGATTTTACGCGGAATTCCTTTGTATTGCATAAAGTTTCCCCTTGCTCATTAAAGCCCTGAGACAGATTCTAGCAGAACGATACAGTGAGTTCACTTGTTGAATAAGACTGTCCTATGAAATCTCAGAGGAAACAGATTTCGTTGATTTATTTGCATGTGCTAATTTCGACCTCTGGCTGCAGGTTTATTAGTGACAACCGTCTTGTAATTATGCGTCTCAGTCTTGGCGTATGTCGTAATCATTAGAAATTGAGGCTCAATATTTCACTTGGATGAAAAGATTTTCAAACGTAGTTCATGTCAAACCCCACAAGAGCTACATAGTTTACATATTCCACTTATCTGCATCATCACATAGCAACAGTTGCAGCCACAACACCATCTGTAAAAAGGGAGTTGCTTCGATTGGCCTCTCTCTATTAGTATGTGTCTCGAAGTACCACATTCTCGACATTTCTAGAATTCTCTTTTAGTCCTTTCGAATTCCTTGAATAGTTCCACAAACAAGGCCGAAAAACTTTGATGTACCACATACCAGTTTACCAAATTTTCTTATCGGATTGACCGTTACAGCCAGTGTGTTCATGAAACTGTTATCAAGGATTGTAACCCTCTGTTCCACAATATGACCGTCTACAGCATGAGGAAGTTCCATACACTGGTCGATATTTAAACGAACTGGCATCTTATTAGTAAACATTAAAACGTATTTATTAATTACTAGGAGAACCAACCATGAAAGTTCCATGCTTCAATTGGCTTTGAATCTAAAACTAGGCCCGTGTGTGGCCCGTATGTGATATATGCTCAACCGGGTGAGCAACGAAACCAGGCTGTGGCCTACGAAATTTCACATTTTGATTGTTCTCTGAGGCACAATGTGCTCGGTTGTTTTATTTGCCTTCATAATTTTGACTCGTATAAGTATGATGGTTTTGTGTTTTAGTATAAAAGGTGATATTCGGATTGACATTCAATCATTTGGCAACTCTTTCAAATGTACTAAGCATCCTCTGTTTCTATCTTTGCTCCAAAGGTGTATTTATTTGACTAGTTGCATACTAATCAACTTTGGTATGGTAGTTTCTGTCTCGCTCCTTTAGGAACATTGTTCGCCTAGATTATTTTTACAAACCAGACTATTCAAAGGGCAAACTTATTATTTAGCATACTGTATCACTTTACTCCTGTATAAACGATCCAGTATGCTTGAAGAAAATTAAAAATAGAATCTCCTGTTATTTTTAACGTAATTATTTTGCCAACTTACTCTAAATGCAATGATACAAAGATCCAGCTTCACACTGACAGATCAAGCCTTTTAATTAATACTGCATGCTGCACAAAGTCAGCATATAAGACATTACAGCACGTGTGTAGCTTATTGGAGCAAGCATATCAATGGAGGTAACGACACGGATACCATGTTTATCATATCAGACACCTCAAGGGATTAAATGCTACGCTTGAATCACGAAACTCAACTGCAACGCATTCGTTTCATTATGTAAATACGTTCTGCCTCCAAAGAAACTGAGTTAGGTCCTCAGTCTACCTCAGATACAAACTTGCTAATTAAACAGCATCACTTCCCGACCAGCCATCAACGTACACCTTGAAGAAGTGAGCAACACTTGGCGTGTCACATAAGTATGGGCATTCAAGTGCCTGCAAGGCAGCTCAATCAGCAATAACCCGCATTTGCTTTAGAGGTTCGTCCTATCAGGAAAAGTAAACACAATATATGTGTATTTCCATCCGAATTAATTTATCTGAAATGTGAAATCGATGACTAAGCAAGCTTTGACAGTCATCACAGCGCATTGTTACGAGCCTACTTTAGTGAGCTTGCCTAATATATGGCATGACGATGAAGCTGTGTAAGAGCAATCCAGCTCCAATGTTAATTACCCGTCACACCTAAGTACCGACATGCTTAACAACCTGTGTATACCAAGATAGAACCGACGGAATATTCATCTGCAGACTTACAACTGACATACATTCCCTACGCCAGTATTATCTAACCGAGAAAGTATGTTTTTCAGTAGGATAAAACTTCGACAATATGTTGAAAGCTGGTTGGTGGTGAACTGTTGCCTTTTCGTTGCAAGTGACGTTCCATTTTTCAATTACATCAAGTTACAAGTTAACAAAAATTCGAATTGGTCATCTTCCGCCGTTTTGAAGTAGACATTCAGATCAGTGTACTTCAACGTATTCATTGTTCAGAAGCAAACAGTTCACGTGATCAAAACCGGTTAATTCGAAAATCAGCTATATGGGGACCGCCAAACTAGGATTTAGTCAGATCTCTGTTTCGTAGGCCATTACTGTTACAGTAACAGAACAATGTCCCATCCAATTCAAATGAGTTTGTATGAGACTAACTTAAGGAAACTGTCCATCCGATCACGCCGGGGTGATAAACCACAAATTGGGTTAATCCACCACTGGAATGAGAGATGGTTGAATTCAATCCAGTACGCATCCACGATTACGGACATTACAGAGGGTCTTTGTGGTTCTGCTTACTCTACCATCAAAACCACTTTGGCCACGTCACTTGGCATTACAGAAATCAGCTACGTGGCTTCTGTTGATTGCGGATCAAGCCAAAGTTAAAGCGGTCCTGACGGGTTGGTTGCCAGTCGACCTAGTCAAGGGAACTCAAGTGTTTGAATATGTTGGCCATTCGAGTGAACTGTGAGGCTGAACTAAACGAACGGTTGACTAAACAAAATGCGTGAGTGAGCTCACTTGTTCGCCGTGATATCCACAGTAGTAACCACAACTTCAGTGAAAAAATGGCAAACTTTTAGGCTCACATTTGGCTCTGATCGAATATTTCCGTTATTACTAGTTAATGTACCGTGACTAATGTTGGTTTCCGAGGCTCTGTCTGATCGTAATTCTCGTTGTTTGCTGAATCTGCTTTCAATCTTAATTGAAAACGTGTCCCTGAACCTATGTTGACAGATAATAACAGGACATCAGCGACAGAATAGTCTATGTGCCCTTCAGATATACACCCAACGTCCCAGGAAGATCGATCGGTTCGTCCAAGTCTTCCGCAACGTTGATCCTTCATTCACACAAGTGATCAACCAACCGGTGTGTATTTTGTGGTAGGTTCCAAATGCAATTCACATTAGGATTATACTTAGCTATTAGTCATGCAGTTAATGGTCAAAGTCACATCAGTACAGTCGGCAAAACACTCAATTTTACTTTGCTGAATGCAGCTATGTGAACCACAACACAAAGTCCAGTCCAGTCTACATATTACAAATGAAAACGATCTAGACAATCGCACTCAGGATTGTCCCTGATTTTGCACGAACAACAAAATCCATTACATTACGGGCACCCTTCGGTATGACTTGACAAGTGAACAATAGCCACCACCAATGCCTCGTATACGAGTCCGACGACTTTGTTGAATGTTTCACTTGGATTATCTAGCAGCGTTTGCCGTCTCCATGTTCATTAATAGTAGTTTTATGTAAACAACACTGCAGTGGACACTTCTCGCAGGTCTTATAAATTTATAATTAATACACTAACGCTTCCATGTTTTTTGTTTCGCGTAACGGTAATGCTGATCCGTCGTTGGAACAGAGAGTCTCTAACATTAATCCGCAAACTGTTGTACACAGTAGAATCAGCTTTGGTTGAAGTACATAGTCTAAGCGAACTCATCGTCAAACACTGTCTTACTGACGCAACGTTTCGGTTCGTGCGTATTAGAATACAATAAAACAGATATCATGCAGCTGTGCTGTTTAAGGTTGATGGATATTACTTAGTAGTTTTGTGTGAAACTAGAAACAAGCTATTTTCAGGAAGACGTAGTCATTTCTAGTGAAAGAATTTGGTAATTTCTACGTACTATGCATAATCCGCCATTAGAGTGCAAAATATACTTCAGTATCGTTGTTTGGTTGTCGTAAACAGCAATGAATGCAGCGATTTACATGGAGCGCATTTCAAGGGATTCTTCATTGTTTCTGGGAAAACAGACGAAAATAGGTTATACTAACATAAAGTAGAACGGCACTGTTCAATAAGTAGGTCAACAACTTAGCAAACTCCGCATACCGCTAAGCACCATGGTATACACCAGAATAATTGATTTAAAACTGGAAACAGCATGGTGTATCCCACTATTTTGGCAAGATTTTCAGTTTCCACTCAATATTTCACTGCTATGTAAATCAATTTCTTTCATGGATACAACATTTTAGTGTTTGTCATCCGATGGTCAATGTATCGTGGTAGCACACTTCTTTAGGGGATAATCGTAGTTTTGCCTTCTCTCTCTGATTCACGCTAGTTCCCAGTGTCTTGTTGTCTCACAAACGCTGGGACGTTTGTCAATAGTCAAACGTTATTGATCGTACGCCATGGTTGGGAAAATACCGAGACGATGGGGCCGAATGATTTGGCCTAAAATGCGTGTACGATACTGTGTCAGCGACCATGACTGTGTTTACGGTGGTGTGTTGAGGTCGTTCGCAAACGCGACCCAGTTGGGGGACCTGTTCTGAATACGTCGTCTGGGTATACTTTTCAGTTATAATTCCCGTGAAACGGTTTGAATACAGGATTCTGTTTTTGGGCGCCAATCTGTAGGATGGTCGTTAATTGCGAGTTTTCCTTCTGCCAGTCTCTCGGTTTTCTGTCTGTCAACGTGCTTGTATTGAAACCTCTAGGCGTCTGCTGATTGCTCATCATCTCGGCTGACCCTGTTCGTGCTAAAACCGCTTACTTATGCCTGTTTCAACAATCTTGGTCGTTAACTCTTTTATTTGGCTTAGCTAAAATGCCAATTAGTTATACAAGGGTTTGCTCGTCGCCGTCGTTCTAACAAACCAATTACAGCTGTTTATTTGCGAAACATACCTGCCTTGAGCCCGTGTGTTATGACGAAGGGAGCCAATTACCACTGACGTTGATTACAGCTATCACATCAGCTCGGTTCGTCCACCTGCTTTGACGGCCCAACGCCCAGTCATCTCCTTGCGCCACCCTGTCCAGTCACGCGGGCGGTCTGCGCATGCAGCAAATAAGAGTATTCCCTGAAGTATTTGCCATGTGGATTTTGCACTCCGCGTCCGACCGCGCACCAAGCTCGAACAATTGTTCTTTTTCGTAACATATTCTTCAACAAACTGTTCATTCCAATGTCAAGTAGCACCTATCACATGATTGTGACAACCGTCAAAAGTATCCGCATTAATGAGCTCGCCAAAACCAAACGTCATTAAATTGGTATTGCCTTATCAACCGCCGGTTGATGTGCTGGTGAGCAGGCGGCCGTGCCAAATTCGCTGTTCTAATCTTAACGCGTTAAAAATCAAACATTTTCAACTAACGTTAGGATAGTCTGGTGCGTAGTAAGCTGAGATAGTTTGATGCTTATAACGCGCGTCCTAAGCCATTAATTCGACGAAAGTCCTTTAGAATACCGTAAACATCAAGTTCTATCGCGGAGCGCAGTCCTTTATCTAAAGTCAAAAATGAGGCCATAATAAGTACATTGAGTGTTGGATTTGTTGAAGTTCGTCTGGTATGTTTGTTGTCTTTTGTCTGGTATGATGCGTAACGATAAATCCGTAGAGGTATGTTTTGTTTGGTTGTAGAAAGCCTATACTTAATCTGCCTCTAGTTCTTTGCTGTGTGCAGTAAACGATCATAACGAAGTTTGTGCCATAATTGCACACAAAATGTTTACTTTTTCCTTCTTATAACTATCATTGTCTATCTTTTCAAACTTCCTCCTTGGTTTTGTTAACACTGTTAGGGCGCTCACCTAGTGACCGTCCCAGGGCACCTCCGACATGAGAAAGAGGAAAAAACCTCTTCACTCAGTCCTAACTAGCGAAACTGTTCAAATCGTTCGAGACTTTTTATACCGCTATGTACATGTGCGATCCTAACTCTTTCTCATGATGTAGTGGGAAGATGTGGTCATTATGTGCCCTATAAATACCTTGTACTTGTCGCCCTAGCCTCACCCCGTTTTGGAGTGGAATAAAGCTTCTTATTTTGAACGCATCTTTTGGTTTGCCTTGGGAGCCAATACAGGACAGTTGCGGTACTATTCAGGACCAAGGTTTTCGGGTTAATATTTACCGGAGCGAGAACCCGAATTCTGCCAAGCGAATTACGATAGCTAGGACGAACCAGCGTACCGTTTAGAAAGGTTTACAACAGACACGTTCTCATCTTCATACGTTCTCGTTGACTGGTGGCTGTTTGTAAACACGTGCTTAGTTGCCCCATTTTAAACTACTTTGCTGGATAATTTGTGTACCCGGTTGATTCACATTCAAGGTAAGACAGTACGTTTGTTGTAATTCTATTAAACAGTACCGTACAAATTTCAATCCTTCAGATCGCCTTTTCTGACATTTTTTGGACTTGGAAGATAGTCCCGTTAACCCGACCGTCTGAATAAGCGTTGTTGGAATTGTCAAATACGCGTTACTGAGTGAATTACCCTAAATCGCCAGGAGCTATTCAAGATTGAGTGAAGTTGTTCATGGTCCGCTGCACAGTTATTACAAGCTCAGAAATAAACTGATGTAAAATAACATTCATTAATGGTTCAACTACTTTCGTCCATCGAAGAAAGAGCCATATTCTCGATCCAAGCTGATTTCTTGAACGCATTACCTGTGCCTTAATAACGTTTGTCGCTACTGGACTACAAAACCAACCGCACGAATAAAGTTCAATGTTACAACTGCTGTTCGAATCCATCAAATCTAACGTGTATAGGAAATAATTACGCTGGGTGTCCGTCTATAAACGAAAGTGTAAAAGCACATTAAGAAATAGTCTCAGGATTGGATTTTGCAAACAGCAAATCGTGCGAACAAATATGGGTCAGAGAACCAGCATCTGCCATCGTGCATTAATTGAGTACAAAGCAATAGCAAGTGACAGTTGTTTAGATCCTCGTAAGAAATTGAAGCTCGAAATTTAGTTTCTTCTAGTCGTGCTTCTGATGTTAATTAATATGACGGACGGTTTGGTTTTTCAATGCTCATCATTTAGTTAGATATTCACCTGAAACAGACTGACATTCAAACTTAGTCGCCAGTATTAACATACTCCCGAATCTCTCTGTCTGACTCGGCTAGCAGTCAACAGTTTAACACGGGAGCGCTCCAACCTCCAATACTCCCGAGTTTAGAAGAGGTCTTTCATCCGTTTGGTAAAGTCAACCAAAGCAATTGAAAACGCCTTGGTTATAAAGCAGGCAGGGTTCAGTTTCTCTTGCTCAATGTCAACGGTCGCGGGTGCGCACTGGAGTAAATTCACCTTTCTCACACCGCTACAACGGGTCCACCAAGCATGTGTCTACTTACTGGGGCTTAAGCTGATCGGCATATTTTCCTGGTTTGAAGCGATCGATAAGACTACGCAGTGGAGACAACACTCTGAAGCAGTGGAAAATGAGGATGTGTGGTATGGATTTGGACAACACCATGCCATATTTGTGTTAGCCTAATCAGACTAAGGAACAGCTGTACAATCAAAGATAATCAGTTATAATAAACCAATCAAAAACAGATACTTGGCACCGTTCAAACAGATGTAGACTAATGCAAATTTGTAGGTGTACAAGTATCCCGTGATCTTTAAAACATGCAAAAGTGCGCCACACATATATACACCTTGTGTATCCTCAAACATGCAACAGTAATTCTGATAGCTGCATAGTTAAATAAAGAACCTAACCATCGCCGATTTCTCTTCTGTTCGTAGAAGTACACATGATTTAAAGCTGGCCTGTTAAAGCGCTAAAAGTAGACATTTTGACGCAGTTTCATGAATAGTCTGCAGTTAGCCTACGTCAAATCCATTATTTAATAGAAGTTCGCAGACTTAAATTCGTTTAACTCGAACGTCCCAAAACTTGACCACAGCCTTCGCATTCAGAAAAACAATTCGTCTGGACCACTTGATAAGGAAACGCTAGATCCAAATTTGTTTTCGTTCAGAAACCATCAGTAGTGCATATCCTTGTCAAGAGCAAAATTTGCACTCTTGATCTCATGCCCGTGAGACCAGCGTGTTGACCGCAACGCCACTAACCACAGTAGAGCTGACTGAGTGCTCATGTTTAGATGCTCAACTACAACTTCGTGCAAACAGTGTTCAGCTTGCCAGATTAATTCAAAAGGTTAAGAGTCTGAATATGAGGATCCAGTCATCATCGTCGTCGTCATAGACAGCGATATATCAGTGGTTCACACTGATGCCTAATTGTCACACAATCATGAAGGACAAAAAAGCACACCCTGTACAGAAAGAAAGAAGAAAAATGAAGGAGACAGGAAGGGAGCTAACTACTAAAAATACCTATGTTTATACTCAGACATTTAACATCGCGGTGCTTGGACCTTGCAAACAAACAACCGAGCTGTAAGTGAAGGTAAGCCGTCATCAGCAAGACAGCTTCCTTACAGCTTTCATTGTCTCTTGTCACTAAATGCACTCACTTCACAGACAACTCGGCCAGACAACGACAACATTCACACCACTGTGCTCGATTAGCTGCCATCTTACTGAACATCTCAAGCCACCGATCCTGTGAGTCGCAAGACCCCCGTCCGTGAGAAGAACCCAATCTACAGTAGCCAATCTCTTCGTGAACGAATTCATTTGTCTACACCAGTTCATCGTCTGAAGCTAATCGACCACAGCGTCGACAAAGAGTGGTCGGTGTGGTAGACGGCTAGCTGGCGTCCTTAGTACATGACATAATCATTTAAGTCTGTGCCAATGCAATAACTAAACAAAAGAATTCGTTTAATAGTCGCTACCAAATATCTGCTTTTCAGCGTCCTCGTTGTCTACTTGCTAATACTACTGGATATGAACGATTGGATGCAAACATCGGTGGTCAAACACCTGAAGACGATTCACGTCTTCTACCCTGAGCGGTCAAATTTCGCTGCCTTAAAGCGACATAGCCTTAGCTGTCTCCTTAAGTACGTGACCTATAAGCATCGAATAGTTACCTATCTGCCGCCCGAGATGCCCCAGATTAGCCTAGCATTAAAGATACGTGCGTCTGTTTCATCCCCTACACAACCATCGCGGCCGCTGACGCAGAAACTCAGGTACACAAGTTTTGCTCATGACCAAGATATGCATTGCTGATGAGTTCTAAACAAAAGGAAACTCTTTTAGAAATGGGCTAGCCCAGTAGTTTATCAGAATGCAAAGGCTGTGATCAAGTGTCAGTGGTGTTCAATCTGAAAAAATCATTTATTTTGTCTTAGTATTCTTCCGGTTCTCCTGTTAGATGATGCTTCTTTTTGGTCTTAATAGTCCTCCAGTTATAATGAACTGTCTTAACGTGAGCGTTAGTTTCACTAATCTTAACAGGACAAAATATTAGGTAATAATTACCTACCTCTTCAACTTTCTGTTAAAGTTCGAACTGTTCTACTCGTATTAGTTTGCACACAACACAGAGTACATTTTGGATATGAAGGTGCACTGCGTCCCGTCACTCTGTCGAATTTCATTTGACCTGAAAATTTCATTCCGGTTGTTCATACACGTTACAACTTTGAACAAAAACTTTTGTCAAAAATTGATTTCACGTCAAGGAGAGTTTTATTCTTCCGGAAAGTTATTATTCCATAGAGATGTGTAACTATAGTAGTGAAACTGTTTGCATGAAACTTTATACTTAAAACTTTCACGTGTGACTCACAGCTGACTAACAGAATTTAAGGCAAAATTATTACCACGTTACTGAATTCGTCGTGAACGTATAAAACGGGTTTTGTTTGTGGTAGATTGGAGAACCAGGTCGAAAAGAAGTTCGACACCGTGACCAGTAATCATAAGCAAGCATACTACGGTCTATCAGAGGAGTATCAACAATAAACCGATCAACGACTATCATTTTGTGTGACACGACCGTGGAATTAACAAAATGCCCCATAGTCCAATCAACCCACACCTGATTGACTTTTATAACTGAACGAATGTCAACAAAATTTTCGTATTGCGTACCAATTGTAATCATTAATCGAATCAGTCAAACGGTACCTTTCAGCCTCAACCAAATCGAAAGTCGTTTGATCCCATATTCCTATTCCATTTTGCTGAATTCTCGATCAGCAACAGAAAGCTACTATTTGTCTCATCCGAACTTTTAGGACTTCTGAGGTATTTTTCCAAATGACAAAATTATATGGGGCGTAACAAAGCATTCAGAAATATGCTGAACTTACCTTAGTAATAGTGATTTATTTCTCAACATTGCAGATTATATTAAAGAAAAATGGTATGGACTGCGTGCAATAATCAAATTCTAAATAAGAACTCAACTATTACTCTGTAGTACAAAGTAGTAGATGTTAACCTCCTCGGTTTATTTTATAAGTTTGCAATAATAAGCAGATTATGCGTTAGAACAAGTGGAAACTATTTTACAATAAAGGAATGCACATCTCTTCGTGTTTATCACGGAAAGATCGTTAAGTTTTAAATTTGTAAAAGTAAGGAATTGTGTTGCGTTTAATTGTGACAATTCAATAAGGTCATCATACAAAGCGGACAAGAAGGAGTTATCACGGAAGTGAGGAATTCCAACTACAATGCCATCAGAAAATTAGCAAAAAAGCATGCTAGAGAGGAAGAATAAATCAGTGCAGTCAAGCGCAAAAGAGTAAAAAACAGTGTGCACAGCAGAGAGTTTTACGTCAATTGCACATTTTAAATGTGTTCGTCTATTGAAGTGGGTACACAACGTGAAATCATATTAGTAAATATAATTACAACGATCACAAATGATCAGTGGAAAAGAAAGAGGAAAAACACCAGTACCCTCTAGAACATTTATGTAATTGCTATCAGAAGCAGGAGTGTAATCCTTACAGTTCTATGCATTTCATCCAAATATGCAGAAACCGTATGAACTATGTAAACGAATGCGTTAATGGTGATGCATGACCAACGGCACGTAGAGTTTTGGGTTATGTTTGATCGTTCATAAGTTTGAAGTGAAGTATGTGTTCTCAACACCACGCAATTGTGCCCACACAAAAAATTCATAGTTTATTCATTCGTTTCATATAACATAAATATGGCAAGATGATCAACAGGCACGGTTAAAAACATATATTGTGTAGTTAGCATGTTTGCACGACATCGAGCGAACTGAAATGTTGTGTTAGTCATAACCACTGCCAACTAAAGTGAATTGTTAGGTTACTCTGCTCATGACGTTCAAATGATGCTGGAAGTGCAATAAAATCTTAAGAGAAGCAAGATTTCCGGTGAAACTTATTTTTGCAAACAGTGTTTTGCAGTTTAACTGAAGTCATCTCGTCTGCTTGTCCCTAATAACACCGGATAGGGGTGAGGTGCTTGATTCAACTTTCAACATCCGGTATCCACTCCGGTGAGTTTATGAGCTGTCAGAACGTCCCACCCAACAGGTTGGATCATGCTTGGTTCAGTGTTCCTCAGGGCTGAACCAAATGAGGATTATGTGATTAATGTCTCAAAATAACTAATGCCCTATATGTCTGTTTTATTTTCAGTAGTTTATGTATTCCGGATTTATGATATCATAGCTCATGTCAGAGACGTAAGAATATAAACGGATAAAATAGCAGAAAACTAAATAAATCAACAACGGTTGACCTAATTGGATGCAGTCTATCTTGAGTTTTTCGGATTTTACTCAGAACCTCTTATTTCTTCTTACGCTACAATCAGTTCGATAGCGCTGGTCTTAATCAGATTCCAGCCAGCAACATTACAAAACTTTGTTGCTTTAGCCAACGGGAGCCAGACGATTTCACAGCAAATGTGCCAATTCATACTACAAAGAAATTTACTAGACTGCACACGGATAACCGTAATCGCTCCGCTGTAAACAACGTTCACAATGTTAGCACTCTAGGGAATAACGACTTAGGCTGGTGGTGTGGTAGACATCTGGCTAAGATCTTTCTAAATGTTGTTCTACTTGTTGACTTCCCTCAAGAATGAGCTTGGGTTTACAACTGAATAGCGGAAACAATACACTAGCTCAGTGAAGGGTCCTCATGTAGAACTATCAGTGAATGAACTCATTTTCGCCTAGTCTTTGGAGCTACTACAAACATTTGCTATTACAGAAGAACTACCACAGTTATGACTTGGATCTGAAGTGTTGGTCTGAAGTTAGTTCTATTTCCCTGCTAGGGAAATCACAACGTTTAAAAATCCAGTGCAGTGTTCACTCTACATAAAACTACCGAACTGACCATTTTGTAGGATGCCAAGGTTCTCCTCACCGTCAGAAGTATTATCTAATCGATAGTGTATGAAAGAATGACATATTGTTTCGTTTCGAACCATAGCTGAGGAGCGGATTACAAAAGACCGCTTCTTCTGACCAAATAACTTAAGCTTAGTCCATAGGTATGCTGTGAACTGACCTCATTTTATTACTCTAGAACGGTCTGTGGCTTCTGCCGAACAACGCGCCGGCATGTTTCAGACAAGGATAGTGAGACATGTGACGATACTCCAAGTAAATAGTCTATAACTCGGAAGCAATACACCTCAAGGGCGACACAGGGTTTGCGTGTCATTAGTAGCAGTATAAACGTCTCAGAAACAGACTGTAGAACGGGTGGAACTCGAAGTGAAAAAATGAGCTTCGTTAAACTAACAAACTTCGATGCTTATTCCTGTTATATGCTGTGTTGTCCTCCATTTCACTAGAAACTGCCTAGAAAGAAAGATCACTTTTGGTAGGGCCTGCTGGTGATTTCTCTAGATGAACTATTACAAATGTTCAAGTGAATGTGGAACTGACTGTTCCCATAACTTGCTAACATAGGCACTGACAAGGAATGAGCCAAAGTTCAGATGTTGGTAACGATAGCAATCTAAATTTGTTCACTTTCACACACACATATGTTGTGTACATTCTGACACAAAATTGACGGAAGGGTTGTTTGAATCTCACAACCCACACGGATTAGGAACATACGTTGTGTGTAGAACTCAGTGCCACCACCTAGATCTGCTGCATTTTTGCATACATATGCTGGAGAGACTTTCATTAGCACAGTTTGGAGGAGACAGTTCATTGCGGTTATCGACCTTTGTGCTTGATATTCGCTCAGACAGAAGTAAAAACTGCAGCTCATTAAGTACACTCGAATTTACAGTGAAGATGTTCGTTGGAAAAGTACCTCTGTGAAAACTCTGCAACGAAATCTTTCAGGATGTGGTGAGTGTATTCACATCCATTGTTGAGATTGATTCTTTTCATATATGATCTGTCTTTCAGGTAACTAGACACCGTGAATTGCTCTTTTTTCTAACAGAGTTAATTTTTACATCTAGAACAATTGTGCTGTACTGAATCAACCGGCAAACATCCTTGGTTAAGTAAGGAAACCTAACTAGATACCTGACCGTTTTCCAGATAAACCAGTTCACCTTCCTCGGTTATTTAGAAAGTAGCTGGTATATGAAATAAATTAACAATAGATCGCAGCTGTCACACTTCCACGAACTTTCCGGTCGGTCTTTCGAGAAATGAAGCACCAGACTCGAGTTTCGCTCCCCTCAGAGCTTGTCACTAGTGTATATCCTTGTCAATGCCGGGACTAGGACTCCGGCTACGCTTAAATTGAAGCAACCTTGTTGACTACTGCACCACTGACCTCATAATTCGTGCAGTTCATTGAAATCACCGACAGAACTCTTGCAAAACCTATATTCAAAACGTACTAGTACATGACATCTTTCAGCTCCAAAGTTACATCGAGTGTTATCATTCGACACAAAGTATGTTATGATATTTCGCATGCTCACCGAAATCGTAAGAGAAATCTTACTGCGTTAATTTCAAAAACCTATGGTAGTTTCTAACAAGAAATTGACTTCTAACACATCTGAAATACGACCACCACGCTAAGTCCATCACTTAAAGTGATTCACGAACAAGAATCAAGTTGGAAAATGACTGCACTGATTCTCGCAAATAAAATGATGATCGCATACCCGCAAATCTATAATAGATCATTCAGGGGTCTATTTGGTACACCCAGCTTATCCAACGTCTTTTGGAAACCTCTAGTCATCTGAATAGCAATCAAGCTTACCAATAAGTATTAGTGAGTTGGTCAGACATCTATAGTTTGACTACAGGCATAAACCTAAGAAATGTTTAACGCACTGCTACCTAATGCGTTACAGAAAGTTTCCGGATCAAGAAATGAGGATATGCAGCAAATCAGAACATGAGTGCTGTTTGTACGCTCTAGATAATATCACATCTGTAAGTGGATGAATTACGGAAAAACAAAAGGTATGGGAAATATAACGCAAAGTTTAACGGACCGTCAATACCCGTCAACAAACAATCTCGCTTCCGCTTCCTGAATAGGA
Organism: Paragonimus heterotremus; assembly: GCA_013368495.1. NCBI lineage: Eukaryota > Metazoa > Platyhelminthes > Trematoda > Plagiorchiida > Troglotrematidae > Paragonimus > Paragonimus heterotremus. Next base: position 34,671 of record LUCH01002557.1, read on the forward strand.
AAAATGCAGTCAGTCAGGAAACTAGCAAGGCAATGGCAAAACACAGGAACCGTGAGATCGGGAGTTCTGCTGATAATAATCCCAAAGAGAATGGTTTGCATTTAGATCACACGTTTGTGTACCGTGAGAGTGGATCATCACCGGTAGCTTTTGATGAGCCGTAAATTGGCGAGAAGCAAAACGGCGCTAACAAAGAGATGCCACCAGTAAAGAGGTTGAGCAGTACTCGCGAAATGGTTTTGCGTGTAACACATACCGATAATTTTAGCCCTAACTATTCCTATCTAATTCTTACCCACTGATTTCTTACTTCAAGTCATTATTAATATATGACGTTTATAGACGCATTGTTGCGATGGGGGTTTTCCAAAAAAAAATGTTGTTTGTCATGATATTCCCATTGAAGGAATCGGAATACAACTTACGTTAACCAATTACCAAAAAAGGATGTTAAACGGAAGATAAACGTGAGAAATAACGAAAATAATTCGACTCATTACCACCGAGATTGCTAACAAACATATTCTTGAATGTAAACTGAGGCAAAACTGTTGTAACACTTGCACGTAATCAAAGCTTTAACCCTCCGTTAGGTTAATCTGTCACTCCCCTTAGGTAGGAAGTTCTAGGCCACCGTGTCTATGTCCGGTAATGGTTCTGCTTGTTATACATAGAATTTTGACTCCTATACATTTTCTCACAGAGCTTCCATGATGATCACTCTAATGTCTCCGCATCACGCTTGTTCGGTTTATCATATTTGGGTGTGCTAGCACATTGTGTTGCATCTACTGTCTGGATGGCTGAATTGTCACGAAGGAAGCCACACTTAATCTTTTCGGTTAATAGGTCCATAGATTGTCACAGTGGAAAGAAAGTCCTTTGTTTGTACATCCTTGTTTTTGTTTTGGCTGGCAGATAATTATGTTGGATGTTATATAGTTTGAAAGAAGAGGTTAATGGATATAGATGAAAGGAAATTTGAATGAAGCTACTGCCGACAGTCAGTTGAGCAACGGACACTGAAATACATTGAAGCAACATTCATTCAAATATGTACAATTGATAGTCTATGGCAGTTAGCTAGAATGATGACTAGGAAACCTGTAGTAAAGAATGTCTCTCACGTGTGTATCGAATGATTGGTGCTGTGGAACACTTAACAGATTCACCTGTGAACACATAAGTAGACGATGAGTTCCAGTGTGAACAGGTTCCAACTATGAAACAGTTCTGTCTTCAGAGTAACCTGCGTGATCCACTGTTCATTCTCAGCAAGTGACCTCCAGAAAGTCCTCTCCTTGTGGCGTATGTGCCAATGGATGAGTGACTTGTGATATGAAATATTTTGTAAGAAATAATTAGTTCTCTGAAGTGTCTGCAGTTCATTGGGAACTGACCCAATTCTGCCAGTCTTTCTTGTTAGGGGTTTCACTGGGCCCGTAATTTTTTTAGTGGCCCCTCTGTGAACATTTTCAATAAACGCCACATCTTTCTTAAGATCAGGGCCGCAGGCCTGTATGTTGATTTACAGGTCTGGGAGGAGTATTGAGGCAGATACAGTGGAAAACATTTGAAGGTGAAATTTTCTACAAATTCCTCTTAGAAGGTTCTAGATTATTTGTGCATTCTTAGCCACGGTGGCACAATTTATAGACAAATCCACTGTCTGCTTCTATAATCCACAGGTCACGTTCGTATGCTGACACGAACAGTTTCGTGTTGTCAGAATAACCGGCATGAAAATTTTGATGGTTAATGTGCATGTTTTCAGAGTTGTTAACACTGAACTGCAGGTTATTTTCTGTAGACCACTTGTTTGGATGGTTTAAATCATTCAGCAAGATTACCGTATCTTTCAGACACCCGAGAACTCGCTAGAGTTTCTTGTCATCAGCGTAGAACAACGTCGGTTGTTTGCCTATTCTTGGTAGTTCAAAAGCGAAAGTAATTGTCAGTGGTCCTAAAATGAATCCTTCCGAAACTGCGCTGTTGACAGGGAGCCACACTGACTGCTATCCACTCAGCTTGACATTGAACTTAAGTTCATTTAGATAATTCTCATTCCACTGAAGTAAGTGCGCAACAAAGCCATGGCTACTGAGTTTTGTAGCACAGTATAATGATCAACCCTGTCAAAAGCTCTGGAAAAGTCAAGATAAACCCCACAAATGGCTGCTCCTGCATCGACAGCCTTCGCATGTAAGTCACAAGCAATCAGCAGATTTGTGACGCCTGAGTATATTGTGTTACTTCTGGGTGATGTATTCGAACTTTGCCTGGGGAGTCACTTAATACTCCTACCACAACTTTGGGAACTAGGGGAAGCACCTCTATTGGTAATTAGTTTGTTGGGTCATCCCTGCGTCCATCATTTAAGGTAGATTTGATTGCAAAGTGTTTCCATGCTTCCGGTAGACAATCAATCGACAAAGAGCGAACAAAAGTTCTAGAAGCGGTTCTGCTAATTCGGTGGTTCGCGGTTTTAAGACGAAGGAGTATATGACGTCCAGACTGGCTAAACTGTGAGTTATTAGAGTCCCTAATTTGCTTCCAACATGCAACACTGAATGTTGGGATAATTCAGTTGCTGTCTGTGCGCTCAAAAGTCACTGATCATTTGCAATTACACACAGTGAGACACCGTTTGCTCAATGTTAGCTGCCTTTGTCTGTGTCTTGGTAAATCCACCGGTGATCTGCAGTTAGGAAATACCAACTTCACTCCTTGTGTACTGCGACGTCGTTTTAGAAGCGTTGAAGACTCACTCTCGTCTTCTAAGCAGGACAGCGTTGATACCAAAATCGATTCTTTTTGATGGCTGCTGTGATCACTTTATACGACTCACCCAACAAGGGCAAGTTCAGTCTGTTCTAGTTAGTATCTGTTCTAGGTTAAACGTTTCAGTCTAATCAAACGTTTGGTTTTACTCCACAAGCGTTTAGATTTTCTGTTAGACGGCGGACACTACTGAAACAAAGTTGTAAATGACATTAGAGACTTCGTCAACGGTGAGCTGTCAGCGATCATCTAAGCTTGGTATAGTGAAGAAGTCAACCAAATCAACTGTGCTGAGTTGTTTTCTTTCCCGTAAAATTTACCTTTCTATAGGCCTCTTAGTCTGTAAATTGAGAAAGTGTTGTCTGGTTTCGTGTAGAAAGCTGGATTCAGGTATTGTGTGAACACCACAACCAAGCGAATCTGCACAATAGTGATCACGTAATAACTGAATTCAGTTATCTATACGGAATTATGCGGTATATTCCGTAAAATGCAGGTCTAAAGACCTATCGTAGTTGGTACATCTCAAATAGTCTGAAATACCACAGTGCATTAAGCGTACTGAGGAAAATATCGGTTACTGGTAAATCCATTTCAAGAAGAAACATTGAAAGTGATAAGCGCAAACATTCATACATATGACCAGCTGAACACTTCAATGTGGTGAGAAATAAAACCAGCGTAGAATGTTTACTACTTAAAACCACATTAGACATATAATTGAACTAATGACTTTACTCGGGAACTGCTATGAAATTCGTCCGTAGCAGGTCAAGCGGTTTCGCTTCATTTCAGATGTTGTCGGTATAACACTATGAAAGTTTCGAATAGACTGCTAAGAGAAAATTTTGTTATAGATACCTATGATGTTTGAGAAGACAAATTATTTTTTGGTAATTATTCCGGTAGTTTATTGGTTAAAGGTGTTGCATTGCGCACAAAGGGTCATCGTTCTACTCCATACGCTCAGTTGTAGTCTGTTTTTTTACGCGTCACATGAGTATGGTAATTTTGATAAGGTATGGCTAGGTCTCATTAGCGTCCAAATCACAAATGATAGGCAACCAAAAATTAACCGCAGTATATCCATCCAAGACTGTTTTTCTGAGTGCACATTTGCACAACTGAAAATTAATTGCTTAAGTAAAATGTCAACCTCTTGCTACCGCTGTCTCGGTCGACTATCTGGTCAACTTTGGTCGTGTTAACGGAATCCGTTCGTCTGTTCATTAGGCCCATGAGGTACTTGGTGTAAAACTGAAACTTATTTCATATATCTTTTTGTAAGCTTCGATAGCGTGAAGACTTTGCGATATCCGCTGTCTGTGATATCTAACAATTCGCAAAACTCTAATATACGCGTGATCAAGCCTCCATATAATTGACGTGAAAATGTTCTGCAGCTTTCGACAGTTGCGCCAGACACAAACGTGTGGTTCGAACAGTGCATAATTACCCTGATCGAACTAATTTTGGGACTGTACTTAGCCTTCACTGGTTTTGGGAAATTAATGTAAACAATTTTGTTTTAATTAATTAACCAAACTAACAAGGGCCTCTTTCACGGTTGCTACCTACGCCATAGCTTTTAATTCACCTACTCCAACTATATCAACAAAAATGTTCACTATTCGTTTTCGATTAAAAATCAGCACAAACTTTTGTATTCACAAACGCCTAAACGCTTCAGTTTATTGTTTAACATAGTGGTGGTGACTACAACATCTAAGCCAATGTATCCTATTAATCTGTATGTACGAATATACCTTGCCTGCCAGGTACGTTCTAAATGCTGGATTGGTTTTGTCGGTCTCTCGGCGGACGATCTTACTGAGACATAGTCTGAACTGATCGAAAATTCTATGGTTAATCACAGTTGTAATAATACTTTGGAATGAATCAACTATTTGTGATCTTTAGATGACGCAATCACATTTTCATCGAGGAGTATAACTTTCCAATTCTACAGTTGTAAACCCATATTCGTTATTAATCATGCACTTCACACTTGAGCGCTAACATCAGCGTTCTGTCAGTCATACCAGTTGACAGATACAACTCTGCTCATTCAAACGTATGCTGACGCTGTATGCCAAATAGACTTTCATTTCGGACCATTAAATTCCAAAACAGTGCCAATATTTGTTCCACAGGTGTTGTTGGCACCTATATTAACGTAATCTCCCACCTCTTACCTAAATGACACTTCGCAGTCTGTGGATGACACAACGTTGATGCATGCAGAATGGTAGCACGGTTACTTGAAACAATAAAACAAAGGCACATTAGCCCATCCCCGTTCCACTGGCAGTAAGATTCCGTAAGGCTAGTTGAAAAATGATTCTCGTCAGTTCAATTAATCCACAATTATCAACAGTTTTACGCTGAGGCGGATGAACAATAGCATTAATATGTAATATGTAACCATCCTTTGGTAAGAGCATTAATATCAAAGTGATATTACCTATCCTTCCTGAAGGCGACATGCACTAAAATGTATAAGTACGAAAGCGTAATGGCAGGCTTACTCGAAACGTAAAAAAATGGATACAAATATGTAAATGAGCTTAAAGTGCACCCCGAAGTGAACGATTCAAAAACCTATCCTCAACATTGTACTTGCTTAATATCATGTGTTAAAATCGATCACCAGTTTGCGTTTGGTCTTCCAGCTTGTACATAGCCAAGTAAAAATTTTTGATATTCAGTGATTAGTAGATATTAGATGAGACCCAACTGTGAAAAGTCAGGGCTTCGGCTGGATTCGAACCAGTGACAGATACACCATGCCTCTACGCGGCAAGCGCTCTAACAGCTGAGCTACGAAGCCACGCCAGGAGCTCAGAAATTTCACCTTTGGACTAGGTTACCCACCCGTCCCACTGTCTCATATGGAATCCACCAAATGATCCAGGGGCTCGACTGCCCCGACAGGATTTATCGAACAGTTCACGCTGGAATCCATCAACGCCACTGTTGAGCATAGAAGTTGTATTACTAATGAGTAGTTTGGCAGATTGATGAATGATTGATGATTAGTAGATAACTATGTTGAAGGTCACCCAAGCGTATGTAAGTGCTACTGACATTAGTTTTAAAAGTGGGTATGATGTTAGGTTTGGAAACCTAACTTTTGGGTCACTGTCCAAAACGAAAATGCATCGTCAAACGGTAAACATTCAGCGTAACATTCTAACATAGTTGTATCGTGAACAGGAGACGAATAATCAGTTAGATGATAGATGGGAGGCTAAGTGAAATGCCGATCAGTCCAGACGATTACCTGAACAGTTTCTCTATGCTGGGCGTGTGTGCGTTTGAAAGTGTGGAAGGAAAATCAGTCAACTGTTGACACCTCTCCCCTCCTCTCCGGAAACCTAAGCATTAGAATCAGGGTATTAAGCGATCCTGCAGTCCGGGCAACCCCAATGAATAGCGGCCGGCTGTACAACACGCATTGTTCGGCTCACGTGACTCAGATAGTAATGCAAAAAGCCTGAATAATTCGGAAGACGGATTGAGTGTATCCCACTTTCATAAATTCCATTATATATTTGGGTGGTTCTAGGTACAATGGTCTATTCGATTGCCTGGAATTTTGAAAGCGACGGTCGACTGTTGTGAATGGTAGGTAGGTTCAGACATACAAATGCACTAGACCGTAAAATGAGATCCTGTATTTTGATATTATATATTTTGGTAGCGATTCTCCTTTTCAACATTTCTAAATGTCGCAATATCTGGAAAGATATAGGGTTGCATTCGGTTTCGTGTGTAGGGCTCTTGCTGACAGCAACTCAGCCAAACTCTCATTGTAGTAAGATGACGATGGTTTTGTAGACGGAAAGTACGTCAGTCGAAGGAGCTACTCATTCTCCCCTAAAAAGTGGATACTTTGGCCGGTCTTTTCAGGGAACAGCTCAACTTTTCTACTAACCCGTTGGCGGTGGATTACTGTGAATACGTTGTGTACCATGCTAATGAAGAGACCGCATTAACCCTCAACTACCGAAATGTGAAACGTTATCGGTAAGAGCCCTCGTTGGGGTACCAAAGCAAAAAACGAGGTACGTCATTCAATGCAGAATGCGCCTTGTAGTAACACCACGGCACAAACTGATGTAAGGTCACTTGCCGTAGTAATAGGTAGGTACCGAAATATAGTGCTTGTCGATAGTTGTTATATCAACAGATCAAACATGTCGGTTAAAAATTTCAACAACGGCTTCATAGGATATTCCACGGAACTTACAGTCGCCGAAATGGATTTTACCGTTTTATCCCATTTCTGACATAGTGCACATTTCTTTAAAAATACTTGGTTTCCAACTGAAATGCGCCACCAAAAAAACCATTCCGTGACGCAGCGTTCAGTTTTGACGACACTTCGGTGACCAACGTGTTCGAAACCCATAATATTGTGCTTACGTGATGTTAACCGCATGAAACAGAGCCCACGAATTATACAAGAATCAGTTACACCTACCACTCTTATAGGATAGCAGTGTATAGGTGGACATGGAATTTGCCTACTGTTTGAAAAACCAAAAGAGATGCGATAGTTTTACCTTTGTAGTAAATCATCTCTATTGAGTTTCCAATCTTGTCACCTTTCTGTGAATGCTTCCAGATAAGTGTAAACAACTAGAACGGTAATCTCTGCTTCCATGAAGTCACCCGGAATATTGTGACAGGACATCGATAAGCATCTTAAACCGTTTGCTATTTAACTTCTATGAACATAAGTTATATTTTGTGGCGAATTGGTAGGCAAATAGTGGAGTTTGTCATCGGCCAGTACGTTAAAGTTTATATGTCTTAGTTCCGTGTGTTACTAATATAGTCACAGCTGTATAATTGATTGTCAGCACAAATTGTTTGTCAGAAAGGTACATGATCGCCTTTTGGCAAAAGACATACATTGCAACATATGTCGGCGTTGAATGACCTACTCTTAACTGTTAGAGCTACTTCGTGCACGTGTTGAAGAGTTTAGGTAGACTCTGATTTTCCAGGTAAACCGACTGACAGATAAGTTATTTAAATGACACTTGTGACAGGAAGTTGGCAAGGCAGTGGTCGGTAACGCAGAACTGAGTTTCATTTTAGTGGTCTCTGAAAGGTCCTAACAGATTGTACATGCAGTTGAAGAAGCTAAGTTAAGCATGACGGCACATTATGAAAGTACGTGAAGGCTTATTAAGAAGCGCGACTGTGTATACAGGTTTATCATCTGGTGATCAGGAAGATATGGCAAAGTTGTACAGGACGTACAGGATGTGATTGACAGGCTGTAGGAAAATAACATATTCAGACCTACTTACAGTACATAAGCTTGATAGTGCGACACTTCTGGTCACTGGCTTTATGATCGTGAATATTGGAAATAGATTTATATCGACTGTGGGGGCACGTTTGTATCACGTGACCGTGATAATTTAGATGAGGGTGAAAATAAATTGTAGTGATTTTACTACTTTGTCTTTGTTTTTACTAATCCGCAAATTCTTTTACAAAAGTGTCAGTGGGCCTTTGGCAAACATACGTTCACTAACTTTTCGTGAGTAAACACCTGTGATCAAACAATACCTCAAAATATTGACACATCCGAACAGACTGTGTTAACTATGAAACTGAAGACGTTATGTTCCATATAATTTCGTACATAAAATGTTTGACAACGTTGAGATAATCAAAAGAGACAGCACGAAGATAAAAGCTTGGCTGAAGGTAGCTGGTTATGAACAGCCTGAAAGATAGCTGACAATATGTACTGTAAGGATATCGAACATTAACATAACTTGTTGCCTAAGTATGGAGCATGATCTAAGGAAAAGTCTTGACGCTGGTGCAGTATAAAGCATTCAATTTGTCTACCGTGACATTGACCATAATTGGCTACTGGATAATAATGTTCTGTATTGTAATCCGAAAGGTAGTGTCCTTTGTGCTCTCATCATTATCATCATCATCATAGAATTACTACCATCAACGTGCTAGACTGACGCGTGTGGAACCTGTGAGCTGGTGGCAAAATCATTCCTTGGGATTTGACCACATTGATTCCGACTGTATATTACAGGAAGGTCTTGGGAAATTTAAGCTTAAAAACACAACCAGAATATTCACAACACAACAAACTCAAGTATTTCAAGGCAGCGTTTCCTGAAAGAATGTCCAAAGTAGATAGTGCCCTCGGATTAGTAGTCTCGATAGCAACTTTGTGGCTCAGATCAAATTTTCCGCCGCTTCAGTGGAACGGAATAATCGTGGTGTTGTGCACGGGTATCCGCAGTTAATGTTGGCATTGCTCTTCGTTGCCTCTTATCGAAATCCGACGTATGTGGTTGAATGGTTCCGCTTTGGTTAGCTTGTAAACTACATCATGGAAGTTATAGCCAGGAACACTTCCTAGCGTTTGGAGAAACCATTGATGTTTTTTGAAGAAAGACCCATCTTTGTCTGTGTTCACATTATGTCGCAGCATACAGTCCCCAGACCCAACAACCCAGCCTTCAGGTTGGTGTCTGACGGTTAGCGGAAAGGCATTGCACTCCTAGGTCAGCTTAATGATGTGAACATCTATGCATTCAGTAGCCCATCCCTCTTGAGAAAGATTTGGCTTTCATGATTTCGTGTGATCTTCAGGTCGATTCGTTGGCATCATCCTCTGATGGAAATGCGGTATGTTCAATCGAACCCCACGATACAGCAGTTCATCCACGTGGTTCAGTAGCTTTTCACAGACCTGTCCAACAGTAGGAAATTTATCTCTTACATTTAAGTATTATTCATTCCAGTGTAATTGTGGCATAGTGACATAATACTGCCGCCTGTAAAAACACGGCTTATTTGAAATCATCGGTATCGAGTGCAGAATGTAATCGCCACCCATGGAAGCGGCATACCTGGAATACTATGGCAGAACGTTCCTCTGAATAATCTGCTGACCTAGTCGACTGTCCCATATATTACTCATAAAACTTGTTATTAAAGAAGTATTGTAGCTGCTTCCTTATCAACTGATATGTCTGGATTGTGAATGTACTGTAAAGCCTGGCGGTCACTGACATTGTGAAGCTGGTACCCGAATAAATTTAATTGTGTTCTCTTAGAAACACTCACACCGCTACCACAGCTTTCGCTGAACTCAATGAATTGTTTGCCCAATTTGTTTCGTATCTGCTGAAGAACGCTGGATTTGTCTGTAGAAGACCCACCATATCCTTCCTAACACAGCCGAAATATTGTCAAAGCAAACAATGCGAAGTGTTTAGCTGAAAACGTTTGACAATTGCCCTTAATGTTCAACTTGTTTATGCCTTTATTTGCATCTCTTGTGAACTTTTCTGAACCCAGTGACTGTAACTTGTTTCACATCATCTGTATCCAATTGTTGTTGTATTAACTTTGCACAACTCCGTAATCTGGTTGAGTTATGCTGGTTTACTTAGAGATCCTGTTGAGTAGCATTTAAAATGAGAAAAGATCATTATTTTGTACACTGTATTTTCCGGACAACTTTAGCAGAACAGGCTGCAGACAGGGATCAGTGAAAATTGTTATTTACAGAATAACTGATAAGTTTATGTAGTTATATTCAGACGAATAATTAATAAAAACGGCAGAACGTGGTTGAAAGAACGATAACATGAAAAATGTATACGGTAGAGTAAACACAAATAAATTTTAGGTGAATATGAAACGGTTTAGTAAACTCACTTGTTAATTTGCACAGTGTGAGACTGTCAGTCGATGTCTTGACATTGACAAAGCGATTGAAACAGAAGAGTGACAAAATCTAAATCAATCCCGTGTTACCAGAGGCAAAAGCTTGGTGGCGTTGTTCTGAATGTTTCATTGTTCGAACAACAATATTTACGCTGCAACACCGGTTCGTAATAGTTAATCCTTGAGATACGACTGGAATACTAGATTTCAAGTTGCACACGCTTAGTATTACGTGAAACTGAGCTAACCGGAATAAGGACAACGAGAAAACTGAAGTTTGACTGAACGTATTTAGTTTTGAACAACTCAAACACAAGCTGTAAACTGCACTGTGTGCATTACCGTTGAGGTGTTGACCACGGATGTAGCTACCCGACGGACCTTCGAGTATGATCCGGATGATGCTGATGTGACAAGAGATTGTAGTTAGTTTGCCATGTCGGAAACTTCGACTGATTATGGATAACATTCTTCTGTTTGCTCCGGATAGCATATAAGTTCCTTCGTCACACACATTTCAATTCAATGCTTCATTTGCGAGTACTTTTTATCATTTCTGTCAGACTCAGAAAGTCTGTGGTTCTATAAGGATGTGAACAGCACTCATAGAATATGAACAGATACCAAGTCTGCGTCAAGGTGCTAGACTACGTTATGTAGTAGGATGTGACAGAAAACATTTTGTTCGACAAATGTTTCAGGTCTTTTGGTGGGAAGTTTTTATTGGACCCTGGAATCCCTTTGGATCTCCACTCTTCACAGAGGAGAAAATGTACGATATTCTATAGGACAGCTGTCCAGGATTTCGGAAGGAGACTCGCATGTAAAGTTTCATGGTCTACTACGATTTTGCCACAGTTTGTTGCACGTACTCAAGCACAGAATAAACAACTGCGATGACGAATTTAAGCAAGGTTTAGACCTACATCTTGTCTATCCGTATTCTTGTACTCAGTACAGCAAATCCAATCACTGGTGACAAACGATATGTAGTCGCAACTAGCCTGTTGCCATCCGTATTGATCAAAATGTTGTAACTGCAATCGTGTGCATCTTTACATTCAGCGTGCGGTATCAGATCCCGCTTGCTAGTTTATGATCTCCACCGCTTGGCGCAAAACTAAAAGCAATCCATCGCGTGTGACACTGTGTCCCAAAATCGGGTACGCGCATCTGATTTTGCAGTGGACTGAATGAGTCAGTTGTTCAGCGGTTGCCTGTAGACAAACATCACATTAGTTTAGACGACTAGATGCGCATTCCCAGAAGACACTTTAGAATATAAGTTTCAATACCTCATGATCAGCGCTAAAGCGATAGATTTTCTGCAACTACTAAACATCTTAGACGATTATTCATCCAACCGTTATTAGCCACAGTTGCACCTGACTGGTATTCGAGAACGCTGGATTACATTCACCCAATCACCTGACGTAGTGTCCATCAAACCTGACAATTTAATCAGCCGGTAGCTTCTAGAACATAATGTAATCGATATTCTAAACTAAATTGTGTTACGCGAGTAATACAATCCGAAACATGGAAGCAACACATAAACCAAGAAAACCTAAGTAATTGCTACATGTCTCGAATGTAACGGAACTCTGTGTTTTATTAAAATCACTGCGGATTTCTGTCTCACTATGGTAAGGTTTCTGACCTTTTCTGCTACCTTGGCGTGGTGGTCAGGCTTATGTGCTGTCTTGATCCGGCGGGCTGTACTGACTACGACCTCGGTCGTTGCAGGTTCAACTATGTCAGATTGGCCAAAGGGGAGCAGCCAGACAAAAAGCAGATGCGTCCGTTGTGAAGTGTTCGTTGTGTATCGTGTCAGTCTGTTGCGTTTCGGTTCGGTTTGTTATTTTATTTTTTGTCTAATCTGATCCGCCGTTTGTGCGTTTGGTTCCTCTACGAAGTAATATCTCTGTGTGAATGTACCGAATGTCTTGGGTTGTGACTGTGGAACCTGCTCTGGATGATTGATGCTGATGCGTGTGTGCGTGTGTGTGTCACCTGCTGCCTTGTGGTACAAGCTTTTGAACCAAAGGCTTTGGTTGAGGGCCCTAATTGCTCTCCTGTCTAGGTCTGGCAGTATCCTAAGCCCACAAAAACCGTGACATTACAACGTAAACCAAATACCATACTGTATCGGCCGTCGCGCAGAATAAACCGGGTTGCCCTATCTGTTGCACATGGCAGAGTGGATAGACGAAAATTATGCTACTGCCAATCACTCATCTTCAAACTGTCCCTCCAGTATTAATCCCCAAGCAGATAATGCTCACTCAAGTTTCAGTAGCCCGAAGAGCAACATGAAACAGGCCCAAGGACGCAAGAGGCTCTGTGTTGGAGCATGGAATGTGCGCACGCTGCTGGATCGATGCAGCTCTAGCGGACGGCCAGAACGACGCATCGTAGTGGTCGCGATGGAACTGAGTCGCTATGGGATCGAAGTAGCAGTCTTGAGCGAGATAATGCTTGCGGACCAAGGTACGTTACGTGAAGCAGGTGCCTGGTACACCTTCTACTGGATAGGTTACCCGACAGACGGTGCTCGGGAGCATGGTGTCTGTTTTGCAGTCGCTGATCGCATCAACGCTTTGATGATTGGCGAACCGCACGGCACCATCTATCGAATGCTGTCTATGCGCCTGCGACTGGGTCGAGGTAAGTGTGCTACGTTTGTTAATGTTTTTGGTCTAACTATGTGTCACGCTGATGATACAAAGGACCAGTTCTATGATCAGCTGTCCACCACAATCCGGTCGGTGCCTGTGACTGATCGACTGTTTGTGTTGGGTGACTTGAATGCTCAAGTCGGGCGCGACTCGGTAGCTTAGCCGGGAGTCTTCGTGCTCTACGGCACTGGCCCAGTGAACGAGAACGGTCATCGTCTGCTCCGTCTGTGTGCTACTCACGAGCTGGCTATCACGAACACCCGATTCCAGCAGGATGCGAACGACTTCACGACATGGACCCATCCACGAAGCGGTCATCGCCATTAGCTTCATTACGTGATTGTTCGACAGCGCGAAATTCACGAAGTGCGTATCACGTGGGTGATGCACGGCGCTGAATGTAGCACCGACCATAGACTGGTTAGGACTAAATTATTTATCCATGTACGCAAGTCTGTTTATTGTAGGTCTCCCGGACAACGGTAGAAGTCGAATATCAAACGACTGGCAAACTGCGAGACGAAGACTGCTTTTCAATGTACAGTTGCCGCTCGTCTGCACGAGGTTCCTGTATCCACTACCCCTGAGGGTATGTGGCAATTCATCGAGAAACGGACCGTGACGGCAGCCACCGGGACGATTGGTGTCAAACGCCAGAAACATTCGGACTGGTTCAATGACAGCAATGCGGTTATCGCCGAGTTGGTATGACAGAAGAATACCGCGTACGCTGCCTCCACAGTAGACCCGGGTAACGAAGTGGAGAAGGCGACGTTCCGAATTATCCGCCGTCAACTAGCTGAGCGTGTCCGCCGAATCAAGGACAACTGGTAGATGAAACAGGCAGAGCAGATGCAGGGCTTCGTTGGTCGTGGACAACCTAAGGAATTCTACGATTCACTCGAGGGGATCTTCGGTCCATCGATCCAGTTCACTAAAGCATTCGTACAAGTGGACACCGGCTGTTCGTGCACCCAGCCAGAGGACATCATGAAAGTCTGGCCAAACACTCCGGTAACATATCAAATTGTCCTGCTACCATTGATTGGATGACCGTGAACAGCTTGCCGCAACACACCATCTAACCCTCACTTGCTCTCGCTCCTGATTTGCTAGAATTGCAGAGGGCGAATAGACAACTGCGCAACAGGAAGGTTACAGGCGAGGATGGACTGCCAGATAAGATCGTGAAGAATGGCGGACCGACGCTGGAACGTGAACTGCTTCAACTGGTTCAGTCCATCTGGGAGCACGAGGTGATGCCACACGATTTCAAGGATGCTGTGATAATACCTTTGTTTAAAGGTGAGGGTAGCAAGCAGTGCCCCGACAGTTATCGGGGCATCAGACTGCTGAGTTGCGCATGCAAGGTGCTTGCCAGAATCCTTTTGAACCGGCTGAATACGGATGTCTCATAGGCCAAAGTTCCTGAGGAGCAATGAGGATTCCGGGCAAATCGGAGTACGATCGACCTGGTGCTGTCTGTGCATCTTCACCCCAAATTCGCATCAGTGGAGATGTTGTCGGCAGCTGCACAAATTTCTGCTACTTGAGCAGCAATTTGTCCACCGATCTGTCCGTGGACCGCGAGTTGAGAGCTCGTGTGGCAAAGGCTAGTACTGCTTTCGGACGTCTTGGAAGACGTGTTTGGAAGAATTGCAGCCTAAAGTCGAGCATTAAGGTCATTGTTAATCGCCCAATGGTGCTGTCTTTACTACTGTACGGCAGTGAGACGTGAAATTTATATCAGCGGAACGTGCGCTATCTGAGCCACTTTCATCAGCAATGTGTAAAACGCATCTAGTGCAGTGGAGTTCAGCGATCGTAATATACTACTGATA
>LUCH01002557.1:51996-65564 GCA_013368495.1 Paragonimus heterotremus
ACGAAAGCGCGCGGTACGCAAGGGAACCATCGGTGCCATAGGTCGTGGTGACATGACTATATGGCGTTGCAATGTGTGCGACCGCGAATGCGTTGGCCGTTTTGGATTAGTAGGTCACCAACGTACTTATAGTGCACCGTCGGCCAAGAGAAGACGAGTACGGTAGGCTCAGGTAGGTCATATTACCATATCTATTCTACTTTTACTTATTACATCGACCAATATTATGGTCGTTTGGTAACTTATCCGCTCCTGTCTTCAGAAATTCGGATGTCTGCGATCTTCTACCCATTCACTTTTTGAGCTTTGTTGGTGTATTTAATGATGAATCGTTTGCCTGACCTTTTGGCAGTCCAACTTTGAATTCCGTTTTTCAACTTTATCCTCTTTGGACTGCACAAACATGCACTAGTATACTGAAATGCTTCTTGCATTACATTTTACATATCTCTCTTCCTAGCACAGATCTTGTCATTGCAGTCTCCCTAACTGTTTATTTTTCGGGAGATAAGGATTTCCTTTTCATGCTGACCATTCAGTTGAACAACCAGCATTGGCCGGCTGGACACAAAGGCCTAACTAACACACCTACTGGTCTCATTCCTTCGGATTTACACCAGACACGTGGTATGTGAGTAGAACCGCAAGTGTTGCAATACAAGCCACTTGGGATGATGGTTCAAAGCGCAAGTGTCCTTTGGCTTCGGTCACTGTGACAGACTAATCCGTTTCGGATGCCGCCAACCATGGTAAGTTTCGTGTGTGGAACACTACACAGTGCGTATTTTAGTCATTCACACATACGCGTCAACAAGACACGATATCTGAGATGTAGACAGAATACTTATTGCACGAAATGCGCAAGTGGCCTTTAAAAGGCGGTAAACGTCATCGATAAGCGTAAGTCAGCGGTTTCCAGCAGTGCGATCTTCTTCCAGCAAGCCAACTTCGTCCAGACCAAGTTGCGCGCGGTTACCGTTCGATAAACTGAACTGAGGACGGTGTGATCCAATAAAACCAACATGACCAAAGTCAGATAAACAGAAAAACAGACACACACACAGGTCGATTTAGTCACCCCTGGGCCCACAAACACAATGTGGCTTTAATGAAGTGAAAGTATTGATTCTAAATCGTCATCATAGGCATGTTCGTGTACAGTCTGTACAGTCGTAGAGAGGTCAGTTTGCGAACACACAATAATTGTAAGCATTGTGTCACACGCTCTATCCCCGCACAGTTTGATCAGCGCTCACATGTATCAACATGTTATCCTAATTCGTAATCACGTAACCAAAACCCGTATGATGCGAATGTTTGTGTCGACCCTAACTAAACGGCCCTCGTCTCCTGGATATATCGTTTTTCAGGATGAAGCAGGTGTCCAGAGAACAAAGCACATCAATCTGGACAACATATTTTGAACGACCTGTCCACGCCGAACTTGATAACGTAATAAGTTGCCTTCATAATTGATAGGATCGTCAAGGAAGACATGTTGGCAGGAAATGGAACGACACGGCCCAAAACCTGGCAGGTGTCAAGCGACGGTTATTATTTTCGCAGCAAGGCTAAAATACGTCACGTCAGAGTTCACTAAATGGCGCCATTAATCTAACAGCAGAATGCCGTGCATCAGATTCTGGGGAAAATTGTTAGGTTTTGATCTGTCTTCTAGTGATTTGTAAATCTGCGTCGTTCATGAATACAGCATTTTAGTGCCTGTCGATTGGTGAAAAACTATCGTGATGGCACAATTCGTTAGCGAAATATCGTGTCCATTTGCTTTGGCCGCCGCATGCTGGTTCCCAGTTCAGCATCGCCTTTCAAGCGCTGGGACGATTGCAGAGATGTATGTGAGCAGTCAGGTGTTATCGATCGTAGGTCGTGGTGGCCAAAACACTGGGTCGATGATGCCGAGCGACTTCACTGGAAGTGTGCGCATACCCTCATCTTACCGGCAGCCGGTCAATCTGGCTGTGGTTTCTGCGGTGTTGTGCTTGTTCCCTCATTCGACTCAATTAGAAGGTGTGGTCGTTCGGCAAGCCCTGTGGTCGCGATTCCGGATTTTGTGTCCTGGACAGAGTTCCGCATTATGTTGTATGTTCAAATGTCTGTGCAACAGCGGATCTTGGTGTAGTTAAATCAGATCGTCAATATTGGGCTACTATTCCCTAACAGAGTCACACTTTAAATTTATGGCGTTTGAAGCGCTCATTTGTCGCCTCCTTTTTTCCAATTCCTCATCCTGTCCCACTTTCTCCATAACACCCAAATTCCGAAACACTAATCTAACTCTCTGAACGGTTACAGTCGGCGGTCTTCATATTAGAGCCAGTCAACCGTTGTATTAATCTAAAAAACACTGGCCGGTTCGGGTTTCACTGTCATGAATGAATTAAAAATATACGTAAGGATATACCACCTCTACAATTCCTTCTCATTTGCTCAGCCGATACCTCTTGCCACTAACTACCAGTCTTACGGCACTTGTTATAGCGTAAACATATATCCTAGGCAACGGGGATACTATCATTATATACTCTCTAATTCTCGGAGACTGAATGTGGCCAAATATTTCGGCAGACGTTTCCTTAATTATTGTTCCTGTATATACTAGGCATTGCATCACTAACTGTTAAGCAGTAATTTGAAGCGCACACGACGTCCACCATTCTTTGCGGCGTAGAAATGACTTCTTCCGTACAATGACAAAACACGTGCAAAATGGTTATAAAACATCGCAATGCAATTGAAATGGCTCACCAGGGCACTTCCCAGATGTTTGTTACTCCCAGTTCTTCTTTTTAGACCATACTTTCAGCAAAGCGACCTGTACTCAAGTTCAGCTTAACTACAACTTCCGTTTCAGAAACCAATCGACCGAAAGTTCATCTGCAGGTTGACACTGCAAGTTGCAAACTCCATTTATCTGACCGTGTGATTAGTTAACCAGAATATGTAGATAATATAGTTTATGATGTCCACTAACGTCGACGAATGTAACCTGACTGGTTGTAGGATTATCAGTTAGAATCAAGTAAGCAACTTATAATTGTATCTACGGGCTAATCGATAACTTTCTGCCGTCTACTCACAGCCTTCTGTGGGTCAAGTGCGACAGTTTGGTACGGGTAAATGTGCGATCAACAGAATTCTTTTTATTGAACAGTCACTTGAAATGCGGACTGTCTGTGATTGTTCTCCTAGTCTGATAAGCATTATATTTTTATCAGTTGAGTTCTGACTAGAGTAAACGTTAAACCTAGTGGTACCGTTTGTTGTCTTAGTGTCAGAGTATCGCTGCTTGCATATAAAGTCGTCTATCGACGACGGCAGGAAGTAAGACAACAGACAGCCAAATGTATCCCAAGAAAATATCAGTGTGGAAAAATTAATGCTTTACATAGAAACTTGCAAATTAATTATGTATAGTTTGAAAGCAATCAGTAGGATACGGTGCTCTACGCATTCTGGAGAATCATCTATCGTCACTTCTAGCGTCAGGCTGTTTTTGTTGACCTGGCACAGTAGTTTCAAGACTTTTCAAAAGAGACTAGTTAAAACCTTGTCTTAATGTTCTTTATAAAATCCTCAATATGAAACTGAGGAATACCTGAAACGAACAAAACGTTGTCTATATATTACAGTCAGTCAGTGTATTGACTTCAAAGATGATACAACAGGTCAGCGGTGCTGCAATAAATAGACTTTTATCGTATACTGTCCGAAATTTTAAAGAGAAAATTCAAATATTCAATGAAAGATCCGTCTTTTTAAATATTGCACAAATAAACTCCACTCAAATGATCACTTGCCAACGATTAAACTGAATTCTAATGAGCTGGAAAATAAAATAGGATAATTTATGCTGAATTCTAGACGTGGTTTTGTTGTCCGAGTGTTGGATGCACGGATGGTCTGCGTGAGATTTTCCTAAAGAATGACGTCCGTTCACTTCCAAACTTCCTGCAAATCCTTTGGATTTAGTCAATGAATTTGTTCAAATACAGTCACGTTTTCAGACATTTTCAACCTAGGGTATCTGTTTCTCGATTCTTCCATCTGCATAGCTGTTAACACGTTCAGTAAATATTTTTCACACCACAACATTAGAATAGAGCAAAAGACTGACACTGAAAGATATGTGTTCAAGCACATTTCTTTGCATCTATACTGTTATCCACTGCAGACGTCTGAAACACACGATTACAAACCATGAAACGAATGAAATTAAATATCAAACTCTAAACCTTATTTGCTTGGGAGGACAGATATACCACTTCTTTTGTGTCACCATACCAAAGCATTAAAGTAGGCAACAGGCCCGCTGGCAACAGTTTTTCAGCTTTCACAAAGGTCCAGCTTAGCAGCCAGTCTTGACTCTCTTGGTAACTACATATAGACCATCCAGCTTAAGCAGTTTTGTTCATCATCAGACTCAATCCAATAGTGAATGGTTGTTCTGCAGCCAGTGGTGGCCACTTTTAACCAGGGATTACTGTCATCCAGCCCTTGACCACCTTATATTTGCGAAGTCAGCAAGGTAGTGGTTGTCAAGCAGATGAATGCGCGATCGATGATCCAAGTGTTGCGACAACTTATGCTAACCACCCAGTGTGAACAAGCTCTATGTGTTCGACTTATTAATCCCGCAACTTGCTCAGTTCGAGAAACCAGACCGCCTCCTTGGATAGTTAGGGTGGACATTATTCCATCGGCCAACCAGACTGGCCGTTATGCGGACTCTGAGACTTCAATTAAAGAAGCACACTATCAGTTTTACACACATCTATCCTGTTAGGGTTTACCTACGTATTTCGGTCGTACGGCTCACAGCTCAGCACTCATGTGCTCATATCCACTGTCAGTGCTCCAGTGATTAGTGCAAGTTCATTTTGGGAACTTCGGTGCTTGCTTAAACCTCTTCTTCCTACTTATATCCCAATAGACCAGTTTTAATGACCGGTCATCGTGAATTTGCAATTAAGCCAATCAAATTCGGTATTTTCTGTTGTATTTTGTCCACATCTACGTATGGCTTCAGTCCCATTGACAGCCGACTGATCAGGACGGTTTTCATTAATGGTTTGACCAACACGCCAAAGGAGTGAATAACCGACGAAGTACTGTTCTTGTTCTTGAATAAATCTTTGCAGATAGTCCCGGATTTACGTATACAGTCTTGACCGCATAGTGCCCCTGGATGAGTGCTTGTCAGTGTAATCCCACCTAAGACGTTTAAGAAAAGGGTTTAACCGTAACTCGCCACGATTCAAAGGTACCGCCAAGTGTTTTACCACGGATTTGATCTGTTAGCAAGGTTGTTTTAGTCGATCAACCGTTTGAAGCAGATTGTGCGTTAGTCATAAACACAAGCAGGAAACAATGACCAGACGAAGTCCAACAAGCTTCTTGATTTTGCATACCAGTAGTGTAAACAGCTCCAGTGAGGTTGTTCACTTAAGCCTTCTACCAAATTAGGAACGAAAAAACACAACTGTCAAGCATCTCACTGCTCAATTATAAGTGTATCTTCCTAATACCCGTGTTGCGGTTTTCAACTATGCTCGGTGGTTTAATTACAAGTTTTTCCTTTTAACTATGGTAAAAGTTCTCTCACGTCATTCTGTCTAACCTGAGCACAACTACCAGATAATGTCAAGCAACTCCCATCTTCTGGCAGTGAAAATCCGTTTCATAAAATGAGCTGCACCGAGCGCAATACTGATAAGTGGTGTAAAAGACTTAGAAAGGACCCAATTGCAACAAATCTGTACTGCGGCTGGATTCAAACTAGCGACGAAAACACCACACCCACAAGAGGTAAGTGCTCTACCGGCTGAGCTACGAGGCCACACCAGAATCGGAAAAATTTCACACGTGGACTCAGTCACTCACCCAACAAACTGTATCAGATGGAGTCCACCAGATAGTCCAAGAGAATGACTGCCCTTGCACGATTGTTCAACTTGTCCAAGCCGAAATTTACTTACACCACCGAATATCGCCGAAATTTCATTACTGATACATAATGTAGCAAAGGTTGTGTTGTTGGTAACCAACACACATACTGCTCCATTGCTGTCGGTCAGTGATCAATAGGTCTACAGAATACATTCACTCGGCTACTGACAAGTATCAGTTACTTGACCTCTGTCGTAAATATTGTTTTGATCTGCTACGCGTTTGGACTGCTGAAAAGTATGCGATACTTCATGCCTTTCTGCTTCGATGTTATCACTAACCTCCGTTCCGACCAACTAACTATTTTTAGGACACAGCCTAATTAGATAAGTATTTGTATATGAGCGACATCCTTTCCCAGAGTGTCTCCTCAATTCTCACTAATGCCAAAATTGCACATCGCAGTAAAGCCCGTAAGGTGTACGTTTATACATGACCTGAGTGCTATAAGTTACTCAATGAGACTCACTGTGATATCCATTCTGTTGCACTTTTATAGATGACAACTACGGCTTCATTAAATTGTTTCTATCTTTGGGGTGGTTGCGGTCACACATCCAACGCTTTATAGCCTTTCTGCGCTATGCACTATACGGCCCTTCCTTTCAACATAGTAAGTAGAGCACATTTAAACCATTACGGAACAACAACACTAGTGATCAGATCCAAAGTGGTGGTTTGTAGACGTTTTCCAGAGCTGTTTTCAATCCTCCAATCCGTATCGAAGATTTCCTTCATACTGTAAGTCAAGTTCCATACCTGTTTTCTTAGGCCGTTACATGTTCTGTGAAGAAATACTGACCAAAGTGGGATCCATCACTGAACCCTCATTGCCCATAAGTGTAAAAATGCTGACTGAGATCAATTACCATCCGTTGGACCATTCGGAAATGACGTGGACGATGCCGTTTGTCTAGTCCTTAGCACGTTGTACATGTAAATACTTACACCTGTTCCTTGCGACTGGTCGTTTAGATAACCTCTGTTCAATATGATATACCCTTCGATTACTTCCTTTTTCTAAGAGATCGCCTTCAGTCACCGTTCATCCCGAATGGACTGTACATCTTGCGCAGCATTCATAGGTACACAAAAATGACACTACAGTCCGTAGGAACTAGCACTGAAAAGCAAGACTTTCGTAGAAATGACAGGGGTTTAGCTGACTGTCAGAACAGTAAACTCGTAAACAATTCCGTCATTTTGAATTGGTCTTGAAAGTCCAACTCGATACTCAAACCTAGCCAAATAACAGCTCGTGCACGCAACTAATAACCATTTCCGAGTAAGCTGTGGATGCCAAATCGGTTTCCGAATTATTCCATCTTAAGGTTCTGCATGTGTTCTCTTCCATCTAACTTTCTGTGGCGAACTTGTGACTCACTAGTCCACATTCCACTTTCCATCCAATCGCACGTCGGTGAACGTGTCGATCTCGGCTGACTTATGCTGTATTCTGTTAACTGATGACTGAGTCGGTTTGCGAAATTCAACGGAGGTTGTCTACTCTATCGATATCTACCCCTAAACTGATGTAATCAAAACGACTAGCTCCATTCGTCCTGGGGGAGCTGATGCTTAGCGCGTACACATGTATAATGCAGCAGGTTACAAAGGAAAATCATACTCTTCGGATGTCAAGTTCAAGCCAACTATCAGATGTTGACCGCTCTATACCAATTTTGGTTCAACATCATGCTATTCTGTGAGTTGTTGCCCGTTAGCGGCAACAATTTTCGTTTCTGGTAGCGCCACTTTAGAGGAAGTTGTCGGTTCATTCCATTTTGTACTGCTAAATATATTGCCAAGTGAATAGGTTAATCAAAAACCTAAACGTCACAACCGAGCACATCACGAACAGTCAATAATTAACACCGTCAGTTTGGTTTTCTACACTTTGATCACTACTGTAGCACATGCAGTCAGCTAGCCTCCCATTTGCACTGATGTCACGACGAATTATGTGCCATACTGAAAATAATCTGTTTATGGTGTGTCACTTTATGCAAACCCTCACTAATGAATACTTTCGTATTTCTGCCCAAATAGGTTTACCTAGTGGAAATATTAAAGAAGCTGTTTTACAGTTGCTCAGTGACACGTGTCCCACTAGATAGATGATTATAACGGAAGGCGGTATTTCACAAAGATCTGCAACAGAAGCCTCAAGTAAGTTAACCGGAAGTGGTTCTAACAGAATGTTTATCTTATTATAGTAATGTCTGTTTTGAAAATGAAAAGTTGAAACCAATCGGTATTACGTGACACAACATACACATTTTCAACAAAGGTTTTCATGTGTGACGCAGATTTGTTCATTGTTTCAGAGTCATTCTTATTTGACAAATTCCTACCGGTGGACCCGGAAGAAGATTTACTATCCAAGACAGTTTCAAGGAAACTACGGGAGATTCGGTCTGAGTTCTCCCGTTAACAACATGTAGTCAGTCGTCCACATACATTTTTCACATGATCTTATATGCGTCTGTAGCTGACTCTTGCAACGCTACATTAGGGAGGCCATTTTTACAAAACCGGGCTCGATAGACTTTGGGATATTGGGTAAATATTAAGCGACTGGGTTTCGTACGAATTCCTACAACATTAGAAGTCAAAACGTGGCGAACAAGCTCGTTTTCGGTGTATCATCTTCAGGCCAAATACAACACAATAAATATGAAATTAGTTGTCAAGTCAGGATTTTGTGAAACGAATAGAGTTTATAAAATATGTACTGAGGATACGCTAGAGAGTGAGCTGAAGTTATTGTGTGAAACGTTTCTCGCAAACGGGTATCCACCAAAATTCCTAACTCGAAACATGCAACGAAGGGAACCGGAAGACCGCGAGTTTTCTGTCGAGCGGAAAGCCGTCTATATGAATTTGCCTTACAAGGGCGAATTATCAAGCGTATCGCTGACTAGAAGGCTCGACACGACTCTGATGAGAACGTTCCACGCTGCACAACTAACACTAACGTTCTCCTCTAAGCCAGCCATACGTCCCCAACTCAAAGATGCAGTGCCCAGTAGTGCTACCTCATTTTGTATCTATTCATTCGCTTGTTCCTGTGGAGCAGGTTACATTGGTCGCACAACAAGGCGCTTGTCGGAGAGAATACGCGAACATCATCCAGCGTGGCTGACAACTGGACAACAACGAAAGATTTCCAGCGCAATTTTGGCCCACCTAGTTGATACGGGTCACAGAGTCAATGTGGATGTCGCATTCAAGCCGATCTACCGCGTCACACGTGTTCACACCAGAGGTGTGAAATGTCGCATCTTGGCTGCTGCGGAGGCGATCGGAATCCGGCTGCGAAATCCTAATCTGTGTGCGCAGAAGTCTTTTGTTCAAGCGCTGAAGTTACCATGGCCTGCCGTGGTTGCAACACTTGACACGGCACCACAGTAACCAAGTCCGTAATCCCAAAATGACGTTAGATTCACACTGTATTAAATTTCACAAAATCCTGACTTGACAACTAATTTCATATTTATTGTGTTGTATTTGGCCTGAAGATGATACACCGAAAACGAGCTTGTTCGCCACGTTTTGACTTCTGATGAAATCTCCGGGTATATTTGAACAGCTGAAACAATCCTACAACATTGACGAAAGAGAATGCTCCAGGCCACAAATTTCTTCACGTCGCACTGAACGATGGCGTTTTTACTCATTATGAAGTTGAGTCAGCCTAGTGGGTTATACGTGATGGCACACAGGCAGCGACGCTTTACAGATTAACGCGAATGAAGTGTTTCATTAAAATTCGAATGTTTCAATCGCTCAACATTTTCGCATTGTAATCCTGGATGTAAAGGTAGGGATAGTGGCGTAAAATGATAAGCTTTAACCGGCTGACACCAGTGATTCTCTTTGAAATGTGTCGATCGAAACTCCCACAGCTTGTCCCAAAACACGCTGAAGTAAATAGAAGCTGGCAGTGCAAACGGTTACTCAGTGTGCTCAGCTTGACTTACCATGATTTCCTCTAGTATGGTCCCCGACAAACTGTGGAAGAGTACGAAGTTTGAGTGCGAAATCAGTAGCGTTCAGCTTCAACAATCTAAGCTCAACGGAATAATATATGTGATCGATAAAAATCTGGAAAGTGTGAGCCAGTTAGTATGACATACCGATAGAGCAAATTAGATGGACTATTCAGTAAAACAGCCAATTAGTAGATGAATTTATTTATTTGTTAATTTAGCGTTCGGGTCACGCTTGTCTACTGTAAAGCATTTAGCTGCAGTACACAGCCTTCACCAGATATAACTTATTTCAAACATGCAAAAGTACAAATAGTTTTATTGACCTCACCAAACGATTTCATTCTTAAAGCTTTTGTTCGTTTTTCTTACTTTCATTTCACTTGATCGAGTCACGGGTGTAGTTTTGTTCAGTTTCCACATAGCTAACGATCAGTTTGTCGAGTAAATGGCATGCTTTTGTATCATATGATGGAATATTGTTACAATCAACAAGTTTCGTTCAATCCAGTCCATGTATGTGGATAAACGTTGTTCATGAGTTAATCTATGTGAATATCGACATGGGGTTCAGAAACCAGACCTGCCTAATCAGGACGAGTCGGTCACATCAATAGAGGAAAAAAATGGTTAGCTGATTGTCTTGTCTCGAACTGGATCTGTCGACGATCGTCTTATCATGGCGGCTAAATCTCTTCTCCGTCTCGGCTACATATGTTTAGTTAAAATGTGCCATAATCAGTAACAATGCAAATTGTGCCATGAATTTAGAATGAATTATGAATCAAGCTTCGTGGAAATAAAACTGAGTTTAAGATGGACATAGGCTGTCGCTAAACCAGAATTCGCTTGAGAAGTTGCTCCTGTTAGTGTAAATCAGTGAAACATTGGGGACGTATGAGTAGCCCAACGGAACGGAAGTAAATTGCCACCCAAACTATTATTTAGGTTATTAACTTTCTACCCTATTGATGAGTAGTCGGGTACTTCGTTAATTACAAATTATACACTACCCACAACTGATCGCGGCTGTCACATTCCCGTAGACTTTTCAGTCAGCCACATTCGAATAAAAGCATTAGACTCGAGTTCATCTCGAAATTAACCGAATCCCCGACTACTCATCAGTAATCTAAAATATCGCCTAGCAGGTTTAATGAGATCGGAAATTTCGATTGGAGTTAATAGAAAATAACTGTGTCCTCTATCGAGATGATCGGATAACCTGATCATTACTCGCAAACGAAAGTGGTTGGGTGTTCACATATAATAATTCAGTCGTGCCAAATGTGATGTCAATGGTGTAGTGGTCAACGCGGTTGCCTCACAAAAGAGTGACTGGAGTTATAGTCTCGGCAGTGGCGAGGATATGCACTACTGACGAGCTTTAATGAGGGCGAAACTCGAGTCTAGTGCTTCTTTTCGTCAGGGGCCGACTGGAAATTCTATAGGAATGTGACAGCTGCGATTAATTACAGGTGATGTTCAGCTTGAAGTTAATGTTTTACCATCAAAAATACAACCTAGTCACCGTTCACAAAACTACGAGATGTGAAGATTGCCTGGCTTTAAAATTCTTGGTACTATAGCTTTTAATATAACTTAATATCTTGATGTGTTTGCACTCTTATATATAGAACCTTATCTCCCTCCTTTCTCCAAAGACGACTACATCAGTGTATCAGCTGGCTTTTAACCTCTATTGTTTTTCGTCAGGTGGTATATTTGTCTGCTGACTTCGGTAGTAGTGGACACTAAACTAATTTCTTTATTTCGCGCGTTGTTCCAGCTATTCACGGGTGACCTCCTTGTGGGGAATGAGTTCAGATGAAAATACAAACACGGATCCCCACCTCAGACACTCACTTACAACCAAGTTAGTAACAGTAGAATGCCTGATACTCACAGATCTGTTCATTGTCAGCAAACCAAATTTCTTTGGTACTATAGCTGGGTTTGTGACGTTTTCATCCGGCATTCAATGCTTTTACCAGCTGACGGCTCATGGTCTAAAGGATCTCGAAATAAAGCTCCAACGTTTCCTCTTCCTCCTTCTCACATTTCAAACAATCGAACACAAGTAACAGAAGTTCAGTAGCAATCTGATACTCCTAATCTGAAGGAACGTCAGTCCAGGGTATGAGGAGTTTATTTCTTTTTACTCTTTTCTGCTCGTTACTCTACTCAGCAAACATGTGAGTACGTCAGGTTCTGTGTAGGGTATACACAACCATTTGGATGACAATTTGATATTTTTTATTAACTCAGAGGCATGTAAGAATTTCTTTTTTATTAAACGAGTAGGACCATTCTTACAGGTGAAGGTTTCCACGGGATACATCTGGTGAACTCCCCTTGCTTTTTTCACTCATGAAATACGGTCGCTATTCAGTCTGTATTCTAAACTTCAGTAGACAGACCTAATGTCTCTTGCGTCAGAAGTACCAACAAGGGTTTATGCTATATCACAATTTATTTCAGCGAATGCTATACTGCTTCATAGTTGAAGGGGAGTTTTTCACTTTCATACGTATGCAACGATTCTGTCTAATGTAAACACTAGGTAGACACTAGATGGTAGATGACACTGGTTATAAGGATGTATCAAAAGTTTGCTTACGTTTAGGTTCATTATCCGTAACAATAGTCTTTATGATAGAGCAAGAATATCTAAATCTTGGTCGAATTTCATCTGTAGATATGCTATTCAAAATTTTGATTTAAACGGCAGAAAAATTTAGCAGAGTTCAAATAGTGCATTTCTTCAGCCGTCGTTGCACTGCACGCAGAGGAGAATTGTATTCTTTTTTTGTAGTTCTAAATGCGTGAATGTCTTTCACATGTGCGACTTAAGATTGTTCCACTCAAAACCGTTGATTTGTTGGATCAAACCGCACAATTTCGTCTTCTTTACAGAAGCAGACATTGATTCATCTAAGATCTGAGAGATCAGGTGCAGCCGAATCGTTGGAAATGACCGCCCTTCTTGTATTCGCCAATTCTGATGGGCGACAAGAGGTTTATGATGGACCACATTTTGAATGAGTTACAGGCATTGTATGTGCGTCATTGACTCCTGCGTGTCATATGGTTGTGCTTGGACTTGTGCTTCGTTGTGAGTGCGTTTCCCCATCGACCAACAGTTCACTTGCTCACACACCTAAGGTTACAACGACCACTTGTAAATGTCAGAACTAAATTTTGTATTTCCCGAGTCACGCTCTCCCTCTCTCCAACAATATTTTTGCTTGTACTGTCTGCTGATTACGTCTGAACAACAGTATTCCAGTGAGGATGTAGCATCATTGGTCGGGATGATTCGTATTTTAGTATATCTGCGATGGAATAATGGTGTGACATCCGGCGCTACGGTCGCATTATGGCAGACCAGGGTTCAGTTGTTAAGGGAGGCCAAACATGCAGAAGATTAAACCTATGCCGTTTCGATGTTTAATATCACCACCATGTAGACAGCGGAGCAAAACATGTTTCGATATTGGTATATTCGCCCAGCTTGGTATTTAGGTTGCAAACGTTTCATCACCAAGCCAGGTGACATCATCGCTGCGTAATCTTTTTAGCGTATAATTTTTTGAGCGTGGAGATTGG
>LUCH01002557.1:74673-86367 GCA_013368495.1 Paragonimus heterotremus
GATGATATGCACTACTGACGAGCTCTAATGAGAGCGAAACTCGAGTCTAGTGCTTTTGCTGTTCGAAATGGGCCGACTGGAAAGTCTATGGGGATGCGACAGCTGGGACCAATTGTAGGTGATGTTCAACGTGAAATATGGTTATATTGTTTCAACCCTTCAATTCATATCAACTCATATGTGCTGTCTAATTCCACATGTTTGTCAATCGTGTTTTCTTAGGAAGATCCGGCTCTCAAATATTCTTTGGATCACTTAGTGATGATAGCCTACAGGCAATCTAAACACTGTGAGATTTAGGAGGAGGAGAATATTGCAGTGACAGTTTTTTTATAAGAGAAGTTATTGTAAGAGCTCGTTTTTAATGGAAGTGATCCTCAGCGATATTTACTGAAATTTTGGGAGCTCACTTCAAATGCATCGTGTAGATTAGTAAAAGCTGAAGCTGTCACATTCTTACCGAACCAGTGTGGGTTGCTGAACTTGCAAAAGCAAGATGGTTCCCTATCGCTTGCCTTATTCTTACCAATTCAGCTAAGATGTAGAGATGCAGAACAGAAAAAAATTGACTAAAATAAGCCTATCTCAACCAAGTGCCTGATTTTGACCTCAATCAAGTTGAAAGTAAGTATCAATCTGTGCTTCTGTTCTTTCTAGAGTCCAACGTTAACAAGTGAGAAAAAATTCCATGTTATTATACTTGTACGGCATGGGCGTCACAATTGCACCACTGGCCTCACATCAGAAAGGGTTGGTTTACCAAAGTTTGGTCACGCACACAAGCCTGTCACGTGAGCAATGTTGGATAGCGATTGCTCTCGATTGAAGAGTAACGTTGTTATAACGTTCGGCAAGTTAACAATAATGTTATAAAAATATTTTACTGCGGAGAACAATTTTAACAAATATATGGTTCAGATAGACATTTTTGTGTGTGACATTTCTTGTCGTGATCTGTTCAGAAGCACCTTTTACATGGAAGTGGCTCGCACACGGAAAATAAATGCATGATAACGAGACGTGAAGCAAACTGGTAAGGCTCTACATACCATAGTGAGTTACTGCGGAGTTTTCTACCACCTAAATTTTCCCGGTAACATCACTGGTGATCACCAAGACTGTGTGGTCTGTGTCTGTTGCACGGAGTTTCTATCACGTCTCCATATGACACAATAGCATGCGTAGTGGCACAAACATTATTGTTGATTCATTTACCTTTTGAGTCACTGGCGCAGGTCTCTGCTCATCAAAATTGCCCAATTTTACTGGTATTTAGAACTTTCTAAACATGTGATTCATGATGTGTAAACATAGATTCACTGTTTTTTGCTTCGTACTACCATAGTCGGCGTCGCAGGATACAGCTGCTTTAGTGACTACATCTACCTGTTTCCGGGAAGATTTTACTCAACTCCCAGCTCCAGTTGCATGAACTACTTAGAAAAGTACTTTTACTGATTACTAGCGCTAACCCCATCTGGACTTGAGTAATGTTAGGGCGTCAACTTTTTCCGTCCATAACCGCCTCTGTCCCCGGGGAAAAAAACGATTAGCGGAACTGTTCAGAACGGTCGAGAGATGACCTTGGCTAGTTCTTTACTCGTCCGACTTTTCATCCCACTATGTCCATTGGTGATCCCCGACTATTTTTTCCGACAACTGTCCTTCTTAATCATGATTCGGGAATGTTTTTTGGCCACTGCGCACCATATAAGTACTTGGTATTTTTCGCCTTGGTCGCACACGTTTTGGAGTGGAACAAAGCTGTTTTTGTACGCATCTTTTGGCTTCTCTTGGTAGAAAACCACGGGGCAGTTGCGGTACGTTTTCGGGACCGAGATTTCCGTGTTAATTATTAGAAAAAGGAGAGTTCGATTACTGTCAAGCACCCCAGTATATCGAGGACGAACCAGCCTATCGTTTCGAGGGTTTACAACATGTAAGACAGTGAAACAGACATTTTTCGAAGCTGTTCTGGTGCTCTAGGTCAAAAACAGATTGGCACTCCTGCGTTACGAGAAATCATTCAATACAACTGACAAACGTGCAAGTACTACTTTCAACAAGTGCACCTGTATATATTGTTTTTTTTTTAAAAGTCTTCCAGAAGTAGTGAAACGCTTAAAGAATGCATGTTGTGACTGACACAAGTAACTTAACCGTACCAATAGTCCAAAATTATTATTAAATGATGCTATCTTTGTAAAGTAGCCCACCAACAGCTTGCACATTTCCTAATTCGTGAGAGTATTTCGCCTAGAGATGCATTCCGACTGTTTTCAGGAGAAACTTATGGATTATTATGAACCAAAGAATAACTCCGGTCCCACAGCGAAATCTTCCTATCGTTCGCACTGCGACTATTTCGAATTTCGATTTCCAAAACGCCTGTTAGCCTTCTAGCATGTGCTCAGTGTTACTCGCACCAGTCCGTAAGTTCACCCAGCAAATAATTCTAATACTCAGCGGAATAGCAGAAATGCAAAAAAAATACCTAAAATTTGGTGCTTCAGAAGTGTAGCGACTATCTAAAATATTATTTATTATAGTCGCTACACAAGCGCTTTTGTTACTGAATTTGTTCATACCGTAACCGATACCGTTCGTTCTTTCACGAAGGACGTACCTACCTCGCCTTCCACAGAAGCCGGCTGTGTACTACGTTTTAATGATCTCGCTCGTTATGCAGTCATTTGCATTTATCTGCTAACCTTTTTCCGAATTCCGTCCTCAGATGTTCCAGTCGTATACTCCCTATATTCTTACGTTAAAATACGCCTTCATGTAGAGCCAGATCGTGCATCTCTCATTAGTATAGTAACTTGATCACTTTGTGAACGTCATTTCAATTATCTGTCGGTTTACACAACAGATCAGGAATCTGATGACTACTCGAACTCTTCACATTCATGAGAGGACTTATTTCCGTGAAACTTGTTGTGGACATTAACGAACCCGTCTTGGGTAATTTATATGGTTATTAAACTAACAGAAAGCTTGTGGCTAGAAATCCTCTTAGTGATCAGCAAAAGCATAATGTAGCGTATAAGCTCGTTTTCAGTAATTCATCGTTAGGTCAAATACATAATATTTATAAGGGACAGTGTTTTCAGAACGAAACAAACCAAACAAGTGGCAGGATCAAATGTGGTCAAATACGTCACAGATAACAACAAAGATAACGTTTTGACGCAATTGTGACACAAATGGAATTGTGTCAGTTAGATCGGTTATAGTGTGGGTGGTGGACCATGGCAACTGTTAAACCTGAACAAGAGGCTTTTTGCGCAAAAGGGTTGAGTATTCAGTCAAATTCCAATCGCCTCAGTTGTGGTCAAAATTCAGTGTCTCACGCCTCCAGATTGACCGTTCTAGATTTGGTAAATCAGATGAAAAGAGGTGGCTGGGTTGATGGTATTGTGCGAATCGATAGCATGCATCACAGCTGCGAGGGTAGTTGCTTTGGTGACTACGCTGATGATCCCGTTTGGTTGATGCTCCCGAATACGTTCAAAAAAGGACCTGGTTGTTCGACTTACGTAACTACCTCCACATGAACTAGTAAATCAGTGTACACAAACAGGAAGCCATTGAAACAGGCAATTCATCCTTTAATCGTGACACATGGCTGGAGTAGATTTGAAGCAGACCCGCAGTTTGGCAGCATAAAAGATTCTGTGGGCAGCAGTGTTGCGTCTGTTGATGATTGTTACAGCAAACATGTCACATTTCAGTAGTAACTAAGGGTATACTGTTTTCTTTTGCGCTGGATACCTGTCTTTTTTCTCGTAACATTGTCCAAAAGTCTCCCCGGATAGCCATCTTACAGCGTTATGCTGGTATATGAAAAATAGTTCATCGGAAATATTGTCCTCTATACGTATTCTGGTGGCTCTATCAGTCAAGCAGTTAATTTCTTTTTCGCATCAGACAGACAAAGCTACTGAAGCAAATAAACTGTCACTTTCAGATCTATTTCTTACAGCTAGTGCATTGAACAGAAACATCAACACGTCACCAAATGAACACGTCCAGGAGAGCTGATTGGTTGTTAATACCAGCTCTTTGTGTTGACGTTACGTTAATGTAGGCCGAGTTGAAAATGGTTTAGACGTGCGCTGGATTAACTTATTCGTTAATCACGCAAGGTGCTTTCCGTATATCGCTTATGAACACTCCACTCAGGAACGGCTTCACTTAGCTTATCATTTTCACCATTCGTCATGAAACTGTCTACAGACAACGGTCCGAATCGGGTTCCCGTTGCTACAGTATCCATTTACCAATATAGTTCCTCTTTGAGGTTAAGCTGTGTTGTAAGTACAAAAGTATAATGACTGCTTCAGTTCTGTTAACGATGTACAGACAACTAGTTTTTGACCATAATATAACGATATAGTCATTCTATCGTCTCTTTCAGCTGGAAATTGGTAAACAAGGATGATACGTCGACAGAAAGCATTTACCTCCAAGTTATGTTAAGTTGGCTGACTGTTATAACACTGGAAGACATCCTTAGGTTATGCCCAGACAGTTTTTGCTTGACGGGTTCAAGGAATTGCAATAACCATTTTACTAGCGAGTGATATGGTGAGTTGCAATTTTCTGGAATGGGTCGAAGAGTATTTCAAATAAACTATCTATGTTACAACATGGTCGATGCTTTTACGCATACTTCTACTAAAACAATTTCGTTAGCTGTTTTTCGAGGCTGCGTCAGACATAAAGCTTCGTTTTGTTGCGTGTTTTAGCGCCTAATTCCAGAATGGTGCGACTGGTGCCACCGTATTTAGAAAGTTCAATGCCATTTGAAAAAGTGAAGTATTCACATGAGTTCACGCGAACTGGAAACGTGGAGCGTTTTTAGATCTAGCGGCTCACTAAGAAAAACGTCGAAGACAACAAAACCATTGTCTTCCCTCGCAGCTACTGGAAACGAAGTATATTCAATCTTAGAGAACCTGGATTCGCCTAATGCGGAAATAACTTTCGAGCATAACCAATTACGCTTGAAACATTCGGAAGAACACTGTTCCGCAGTTCATTGGAAAAACTAACAAAATATTCCAGATTTTGTAAGAAAGCGGCTAAGTGCAGCCCCGGCGCTCAGCTACAAAAACAACTTCGTGATCGACTGGTTGCTAGATTCAGTAGTTTTGATTTGCTGTAGTTTGTTACCTTAAACACCAAGTACATGATAAAGCTGGGCATTTCCGAACAACATGTCAAACTGTCAACGCCTGTTTAAAACAACAGTCCTGTTTCTGCGTTTGACTTCAGGTCCCCATTCTATCCATCATTATCTATTATATGCGATATTTTACCCGGTATTAGTTTATGAGCAGCCGCACTAAACACTGATTTGTCGTTGAACTTTCTACTTTAGTTCATTACGCCAAAAGTGTAAGGCCCAATTTTCCATTAAATCCGGTAGATATTTCTGTGAAGAGCGTTATGGGACATTCAACGCCCATTACGTGCTCATATGACTGATCTCCCTTCGATGATCATTTAACAGTTCCATCTTGCAAGTAGGGCTGTAGATTCTAGTTCATCTAATGTTGGTCTAAAATGTTTCTGTAACCTAGACACTTTGTTCTTGTCGATTACCAGGGAGTCCCAGCCAAAATTGCGTGACCAGCCATTTCAGTACTCACGGGAGGAATGCACATCAACGCGGTAAGTCTGGATGTTAGTAGTGTGAGAATTCTTGCGAAAAATCACATCAGACCTTTTGGTTTATATGAACTGGTTGTCAGAGGCTCGTAAGCGTTGGCTCACGGAAGTATTGTAACACCTGTCCAGTCCTGTTATTGGGCGAAACCTTTGCTTACGATGAAGAGATGCTAGAAATCATTGGATGTTGTGAAATTATCTAGTTAATTTTCCTTACAACCAAGCTGTACTAAATTCAAGCTGAAAGATACCCCGCATCAACCTCATAGCTCACAGCTTTCCTGCAAATTTGTTCCTAAAGACTAGTATGTGCAGACCCCAGTGGATGATGATGCTAGCGTGCAAGTTACAAACGATAATTATTGGTTAAATTACTTTACTACAATTTCATATTTTCCATTCTGACCGTTTATGATGTTACTTTACTGAATGCAGTGATTCCCATCAATGCCAAGATAGCAGGGGTTGCTTTTATTGCGCATGATATTATTATGTATGATCCCACTGAAACCACTACTAAATCACTTACGTGGGTCGAACGATAGTAGGTATACACTGCTGAAATATGTTCTTCAAAGTACATTTTTAAATCCCCAAGTATTTCTGTTTCAGTGAGCACATTGGTAATAATGGCTTATTCCTGATACCAATTAGTTCCATAGTCTACGTGAAAGGTTTGGGTTACAGCGCGATGCTTCTCCAGGTTTACTCCAAGTTTCATCAAAAATGCGACTGGCATTGTGAAATGTCGGCTTAAAAGATGAACTCGTAACACAATATAAAATGCGTGCATATCGGTTTGCCTTGCTGTCTGCTTGTACAATCGCCTGACGATACTACAAGAGTGGGTGTGCTCTTGTCTCCAGTCCACTAGCATTTTAGAATGCCTTCTTTTACGCGCAATCAACAAACATTGAATTATAGGAACGTGGTAGGGTTTTAAAGCAAACGGTATAGTTTCAACGACATTTAAAAGTGTGATGACCAGTGGAATCTAATCAAGAAAAGAAGAAATGTATGAGGCGGGCTCCAGTTCATTCAGCTCGACAAACAAAAATTCGCGTAGAAGCTTCAAGTATGTTAAACGACACTTGAAAATACGTCAAAAAGACATTGCTTTTACGTCTGCTAGCTGTAGATGGCCTGATGTAAACTCAGTGCCACATTCTTCAGCCGTGTAATTAATTCCACGCAGCGGATGCTAGTCCTTTCTTAGAGACCCATCTATTATTTTACTTAGAATTTGAGTAAGCAAAAGCTTGTATTTAGAGCGTACGAGTGGAAAGGCGTGATTGCAGTCGGGATCCTTAGAGCAACCTCATAGTCCTTGTTTATTACACAGACCCCCAGAGGGGTGGCTGTAGTGACCTTTGAGCATGTATCCGGAGGTGTTCATAAAACACGTCGACTCTTACACGGAGTCTGCCGGACTTTGACAAGAGTTGGCAGAAGTCGGATCCGAGTTGACTTATAACAAAATCCGAAGTCGGATAGTCTCTGACTAGAGTAGCATCGGGGCAAGCCTGAGTCATTTCCGAATTGGCTAGAGTCGTGTCCCATTCTACTGGTCGGAATATACGTTGGCAACGCCCTCCTATACTCCTGGTTATACGCATCTACTGGTAAACAATTCCAATATGAGGCAAAGCAAATTTGACAGATTACTGTCATTGTTATGGTGCGTCTCACTAACTCATTTGGATATTAGGCATCCCTAGAGCGCAATCTTATTCTGCACGAATAGCCAAGCTAACTTAACTCAAACACTATCCTTATAGAAGAAATTCTGAATGGTTCATTTCGAAATCCTTCAAATATTCCTGATTAGACCACCATGAAGATTGATTATGGCACAGCGAATAACTCTCCCTACAAAACATAAGGCAGATACGATTGTCTTACAACATATATCTAAGTGATCATCAAATTAATGGCTAAACTCTTTGTTACGACAAAATGAAGGCATCAGGTGTATACTTTGGGTAAGGGCTCATTAATTACATTCGTGGTGCTGTTGCATGCTACATTTGTTTTCATCTCAGTTATTTGAAATTTCACTTGAGGCATTCTGGGCTCAAACATTTAATTACGTCGACATTGCAAGTGAGTTTCTATCTGCAAATTGAATTATCCAAAATAGAATAGAGTGAAGTAACGCGTGATCGAGAACGTTGAATGCAAGCAATAGACAACACTACATTATTATAGAAGAAACAGCAAAATTAAACATGGAGGAAATACAACCAGACAACACTATCTTATAAAGGCATAATTCTGTGAGACTTCATCGGGTCAATGATTAACACTTTGCACGAAACGTGTTATTCCACTAAGTGAATAATCTGCTGTTTTTTCAAGTGCATGCCTTGATTATTGAATCTTTTCAACTAAGCATATGTACTTAGTAGACTGACTTTACACAATTAGTATTCCGAATTCAATCATTTGACGAAAATGAAGTACTCACTTTTGCTATGTAACGCAGTAGACAGTTAAAACGGCTGTACATTTCCACGACGCTTTCCCTGCAGCTTCCCGACGGAGAAACCTCCTCCAACCCCAAGTTGTTGAGGAGGTATCCAGAAAATGTTATTCAGCAGTCTATAATGCAGTTTCGCTAAATTAGCAACCGATTCTCCCAAGGAGGAACTTCTACTACCCACTTCTGATGGCTGATTTCTCTGTGTTCGACGTTCAGGATCTCTTGCTTGAAATCAATCGTTATTGTGCAATCAGACCGGACGAGATCCATCTTCGGATCCTCAAAGAAGTAGCCACCGGTTTGGCGGTGCCCCCGCATAATCTATTTAAACAGACACTTCGGACCGACACTCTTCCAGTGGAGCGGAAAGAGGTCATTGTCACATCGATATTTAAGGCAGGCGATCGTCAATTTCCCGCTAGCTACCGACCGGTCGGTCCCACCATCATCCTTCGCAAGATAATGTAGCGTCTGCCAAAACGGATCATCCTCAAGACTGTCTTCTCAAACAACCACTTCTTCTCTGCCTAACATGGTTTTCTTCCCGACCGGTTATGCATAACAAATATGTCGATCTTCACGGATAGTTTGACAGAGGCCAAATAAAACGGTCACATCTTGGATGTTATCTCCTTCGACTATTCCAAAGCCTATAACCGTGCCTCACACGGTCCTCCTGTACACAAACAAGAAGCTTATGGCATTCAAGAAGAGGTTCCCTGTTAGATTACATTCTTTCTCGAAAACAGAACTCTGAGAAAATATTCCCATCTGAAAATGCTTCTACTTCAATCTTCACAGTAGAACACCTACTACCGCCCAGTAGAAACGCCCATTTTCGCGTGGTTTGGGAGATATAAATGGGTTTAATTAGGCTATCAACAACGTCTCACAATACAGAATGCAATCACACTAGTAGCTGCTTCAACCTGATCCACTTGAATCATGGATAACTTCTAGGTATACAGTATAGGCTTACACTAGTAGGTGCTTCAACCCAATTCAACTGAACTGTGAATAATGCCTGCGTATGCAGTACATGCTCACACCAGTAGCTACTCCTCCCGAACAACTTTTACCATGAACAACTAGGAGAACGAACACATGCGGGAAATGATGAAAATTCTGTAGTTGAAGCGTTTGGGGTACACGGCAATCATCATCTTTGATTTCATTGATTGCCATCGTGATTGGAAGTTTTCTGCACCGCGATGGATACTTGGCGTTCTAAACATCATAGTGTGACTGGCTGACAGGTATACCTCCCGGTGATCGGCAGGCAGCTTGATTTCATCTGTTTCCGTATATTGTTCCGCATGAACGCCACGCGACCTAAGTCTAGTGAGAAACAATGCAGTAGAGTGAATAGAATTTAATTCTGACGATTCTCGATGATAGAATGAAATATGATACTTTCTTATTACGGCGTTCCATATACACTGAAGATGCAAACAACCAAATGATATCCTCATTTCCAATCACTTCTAAGAGCAACGTTTCATCGACCAGTATCTACCTGAAATCTTGCAAACAAATAAAAATAGTATAAATATCGTATAGACAAAGAAGCTGGAAATGTTGTCATACATGTTTCACTATCAAAGGTGTTAGTGTTCTTGTTGAACTACAAAGCCAACACTGTATGGTTGTATAATTCCATCTCGACCACATCTTGAAAACGTCGCAAAATAAAGCAATCTCAGACTGTAAGATGAAGTATTTCATCTCGAAAATTGCAATGATCACATTTATAAGACTTGAAAAAGTGAGCTAATGTCGATAACAAGCCGCATTCACAAAAATAGTGGAATATTTTTCCATCAACAAGCTAATACATTTGGGACTTATTCGATGTATCCCAGTTTTTCCATTAACCCTGCTTATTTACAATTGATGTACTGTACATACAAAGTGATATAACGCGTCTTTACTTTGCCAAACCTTCTAATACGGCTTGACTGCTTGACCTGGGTCCTTGTTATGCGGATTCACCCAGTCTACTTGCGCAGAGACAAGAAGAACACGATTGCGGACAAACTCGCTGTATTGCCGACTACAAGTTCGACCAAATAAATAAAATGTCAGTAAATATATATCATGAAATAGTGGCCAAATGTGGCCATTTACTCGTTGGATCACTGTCTGCTTGATTAGGCCACTTCGCTACCAAGTGGCGAAGTAGGTCCAATTCCATGGGCGTTAGTTTCTTGGGTTGGCGTGACACTCACGATCATTTGCACGTATCCTCCTGTCGCGACACCCACGCTCACTCTCACGTCTCCTGCTAGTTGGTTCGGCGTGCTCCTCAGTGCTTTGTTGATGTCTGATTTCATCAGCCGTCACCGAGGGCTTGACTAGGTCGTTTTGGAGAATTTGCCTCTTAACACCCCCCTTCTTCGGCATGCCTCACAGGACTGTCA
The DNA here is from genome assembly GCA_013368495.1 of Paragonimus heterotremus. Classification (NCBI taxonomy): domain Eukaryota; kingdom Metazoa; phylum Platyhelminthes; class Trematoda; order Plagiorchiida; family Troglotrematidae; genus Paragonimus; species Paragonimus heterotremus. Next base: position 85,252 of record LUCH01002557.1, read on the forward strand.
TCTCGGATTCACTTGTAGGGGGTTTACGGGCTTCTTTGTTCTTTCGGACCGTCTAAGAGGAAAAGAGCCCGGAGTTGTCTCGCCCATGATTGACAGCGTCACGTCAGCATTTTTCTCCAATTCGATGGTCTCCAATAGAATGTCCCAATGTAGTGATGTTGGGTCTGGTTTGATCGCAAGTAAGCCAGGATTCCGCCGTAACTGGTTGATATGTCTTCTCCAGGTGTCTTCTCCGACAATGACTCCGTAGATCACCTTCCCATTACGTTTTGAGATAACTGCAGGGGTCCATTTATTTTGACCTCGAAAGTCTCGTGCAAGCACTGAGTCGCCAATACTGAAACGCCGTATGCATTGTGCATAACCTGCCCTGTGTGCTTCGTTGTCGGATTTGACTGGTGATGGTCTGATATTGTCGAACCTTGTGCGAATTTTCCGTCCGAACATACATTCAGCCGGCGAGATTTCTCCTGATGTATTGCGATTTGGTGTAGTGCGATAGGCAGACAAGAAATGTTGAATGACATCTACTGGAGTCTCCTCTCCCTCGGCTTTAAGTAATGCCCGCTTGAAGGTATCCACGAACCTTCCAGCTTGACCATTAGATTGTGGGTGATACGGAGGCGAGAATTTTTGCTGAATGCCATGCTGCTCGCAAAATGTCCGGAAAGCTGCGGATCTGAATTGTGATCTATTATCCGATACAATAGTCTACGGAATGCTAAAGTAACCGAATAACTTGTTGAGCTCTGATATTGGTGATTTAGAGTTCGAGTTTGTCATTGGGACAACTTCCGGCCACTTGGTGAATGAATCAATCAAGATCATGTAGTATTAACCATTAGCTGGCCCCGCAAAATCAAGATGGAGACGTTGCCACGGTTTTTCTGTGTCTGGCCATGGTTACCACGGCCACTTCGGAGGTGCTTTAGCTGTCAGTTGACATTCTTCGCATCTTTAACGGAACCGCTCAATTTCCGAATCCATCGGCGGCCAATATATATACAACTGCGCGCGAGAGCTTTCATTCGGCTGATACCTGAATGGCCGGTATGAAACTGCTTCAGTACTTTGTCACGTAACACCAGTGGCACGACGACCCGGTCACCAAACATG
>LUCH01002558.1:26279-39006 GCA_013368495.1 Paragonimus heterotremus
CATGTGTCAACTGCAGTGGTAGTAAACATGTAATCACCGTCTGGCTTGTACTAATCACTAACACCAAATACAAACCTTCATTATATAAGACGTTACTGTCAACGGTGGATTGGAGACGATAGCCTTCTGCTGTTACCAGGAGAAAAGACTCGTCCCGTCTCTTTCGAATGTTCGATCAAGTGGTTTTCGTGGTCTTTGCGCAAGCGTGTGGTTAGTTTGCGCCTAAGTTCTCGACATTCGTCTTCAAATTCAAAACTTGGGGGTTACGAGCGATGCGTGTTCATGAGGTTTATGAGCGTGACAGGAATCCGGTTCTGTCACAGCAACACGCTTCCTTCCGACTACATCTCTTCACAGGAAGTCTCAGTTGTTTCTGCGATTTGTTCCCAAAGTTCAGTATGGTTTTCCATTTTACTCGAACAGGGCATTTTTTCCCACCAGGGTTTCGAAATCGGCGTTTTTCAGTTTCTCCTCGCTCGAATGACGGTTAGGTATCTTGCGTTCACGAGCGAATGACCTCTGAGCAGACGACGAAAGTAAACGGGCACGCCCAAGAGCATGATCGGAATCCAGGTGGTTGTTCCAATATACACGAAAGTTTTTAACAGAGTGGCGCCACTTGTAACTGACTGTTATGTGATCGCGTTGTTTCCATGGTTAGGAATCACAGGGAAGTCTCCATATAATGCAGTGTCTCTTCTGTGTTGAAATGCGATGCTTGAAATACAGGGACCGTGAGAGGCGCAGTAGTCTTTTGGCATTGTGAGTACGTTGTGCCCGGACACGAAACACTTCCCAGCTGCTTCTCCGGAGAAAGACGACCAAGGTGAGCAGTAAAATCGTCGGCTAGCGTGATGATATCAGAGTGTTTAGTCTGCTTCAGAATGTCAATAAAGGCTTCGCAGGACTCATCTTTGTTAACGTCTGAACATCTGTGCGTCGCAGCGTACACCGATATAATGAATATACGGCGCTTTTCTGATTTGCGTTGACAAATTTTAATCGGTGTATTGACTCGATGTTGACTTGAGTTACCTCACTCCGAGTCTCTGATTCAGGTCTGACCTGCAAGACAACGAGATACAAGGTTTTCTTGTGGGACGCTGCTCGGAGCCAGCGACCCAATAATGTGAGGAGCTTGCCTAGCCCGTTGGCACTGTAAATGAGACATTGTTGTCTGATTCTGAGCGCGGCTTCGCGCAATGGATTTATTCGTAGCTGCGTCATGACTTTGGATAATACCGAATGTTTTTCGACCGTATTGGATAATACGCCGGCGGTCACGATCAACCATTGTCTATCAGAGTGCTCTTTGTTTGGGGGTGCTTTTTCCTGCTCTCACCCTCTTCTTTATTCGGAAGACAGCGGTGCCGCGACTTTGAAAGTTGTTCTTCTATGTGATAATAGGATCGTGCCTCACTACCTAAGCACTCCTATGCGGTCAGTAGTGCGATACACAATCCTATGGTAGCATTTGCTTTTTGTCTGACTGTTCCTCTACAGTCTGCCTGACAAGGTTGCATTTGGTAGGACCGAAGTCATAGACCTCCGAATCCATGTAGTGCGCAAGCCTGACCACGATGTCACGCTGGCAGAATAGGTCAGGACCGTCACGTATAAGCTCCGGTTGTATGTTGTGGTGAATCACACATGATAAGTACCGGTCAAAGTATAATTCGATACTCTGGCAGACTGACCAAACACATGTTGATGTATCCGGTTGGTTTCACGTGATCACTTTGATGAAGTGACAGTAAACCATTCGATTATCCCAGCGGCGTCGCCATCAAATAGCTATGCGCCGTTGAGCCATTGGGTATCGGATTGTTCAACTGTATTCTGCGTTTTCACAAAATCATGTTATGTGTCTACCTGGCTGCAGTCAACTTTATACACTCTGTCTTCGCCATCGTTTGACCCTGGTCATGAGGCATTACCTCCGGGTAGCCGATGGTCCAATTCGAACCAGTTGTGTAGATTCTAGTGATCTCCCTTAATCAGTCGGTTAGTTTCATCAATCAGATATGAACTGCCATTTCGTAGACCTCGTCCTATGGCATGTTCACTTGTGTTAATTTGAGTAAATAATTATAGTAACAGTTGTTGGTCGTTCTTACCTATTTAGCCTATACGGAAATTACACATTTAGACTATTCTAAATTGGGATTAAGACATATATACCGTAGTGTTTTACATGGTCAGAGCTGGGCAATTGGAAATCGTTGTGAAAGTAAGAGGGCTGATAGTTGTATCAATAATCATTTGAGCAAAAAAGCGATACACTCTGACACTTGTTGAAATGAAGGCCAATAGAAATGTTGTGTTAGTCAGTTTGTAAATGACATTATGCCCCTGAGAACTGGATGTGCTTCGTAGCACGATCTCGTCTGCATATTTCATCAACATTTTATGTTGAAAATGGTAAAAGATAGACACTGTGGGACACCATCAATGTTGACGTTCCGCCGTTACACCGTACAAACTGCCCACAATTCGCAGATTATTGGTAGATCTGGATAATACACACTACGTAGCCATATATAATTCCCATATGATGTACTGAATGTTACTACACTTCTAAAACCACTCACGAGCCTCCCTGTTTCCCTCCTTTGACAGATGTATGAATATTCGCCAGTGTAGGGGATCTTTTAAGGATTGAACAGAAGTTGCATTATACAGACTGTTCTCACGTTTCCGAATGTTAACAATCTTTCGGGAAGAATCTCTTCAAACACTTTAAGATTACAGAAGAGCTGGTGAGGGTCTTACAGCGCAGCGGGCGTTCTTGGTAGAGGGGTGTAGCATTGCCTATTTTTAAAATTTATCTGCTAATTGTGCGTGAAATTACGTAAGGTAGGATTTACAGCTCAAACACTCGAATTTTTCCAGTTGTACAAAATATGTCTTTAAAACATTTCAACAGTGTAATTTGTTTAAACACAACGTCAAAGTAGTTACATCCATAGGAAAGTTACATGCTTCCATCGTCAGGAATTTTGATCTAGGATTGGTTCAATCCACAAAGCTGTTCCACTGACTTTCAATATCCATCTATGTAATAGAGAATAGCAAACGAACTTCGTAGCATTGCCGCCGGGATAGCGACTCTGTGTCTGATGAAGCTGACTGCTCAACGTCTTTCAAGATTACACTCTTGAATAATGCGTAGTGACATTTATGTGGACGATGATATTCTTTGCTTCCTGGATGCCCAACTTTTTTGTTCAATTTCTGATGAAGTTCATGTCGATCTACTATGGGCTGTGGTGAAGAAGTTCGAAACTGATGTACTCGATATCAGTGAAGGAGACGGTTTCATTTTACTAAACTATAATGTATACGAGTACTTTTATCTTCGAATGCTGTCAAAGCTGTAAGTTATAACAAAAACATGAGTTAAATGTTCACCTAACGTAAACCAGCAAAATCTCGGAACGCAACAGCTTTACCTTGATGTAGCAACCTCGAGTTGCTTAGTAAGAGCCCTTAACGTTAGACCCTCGCGTTGAATCATGCATTGCACAATCTCTGCATGCACGTTGCAATTTGGAACGTGCTCCACAAATACTTTCTTTCGAACCCACATTGAATCTGGCCTTATTTCGCTGTGCCGTGTGTCAACCAGACAACCAAATCTTAGCCAACCGATGATATCAGACATTACGCAACGAAAGCCTAGCCACTGATAAGTGATGAATACTTTCTCAGCTCAGTATCCAACGTCCGATTCAACAGGTTGGATCTCGCCTAAGGAGCATCCATCGTTGAGGCTCGTTTCGTAGCATAGTTTGTGACAAACCTTCTCAATTAGGGGCGGAAAGTTAACTCTTTCCGGTTGTATTCTTTCATTTGTGAGAGTACTGGTGTTTTGATACTTGTGGTTTAAGGTGTTACTTGTGTCGCTATATGATTCTGAAATTTCACTGATGCGATGGTGACAGTCGACTTCACGCAACTAATCCAGGTTGTGTGCGCACGCTTTACCACACGTGTCAACAGCGATCGATACTGACTAGGCGATCACGTGTTTTTTCTCCACTTTCACTGATAATTCGAGGGCTGCCTAAGAGTACTTTGTGCTGTTTGAATAAACCTCCGCAATCTCGGCTCAATAGCATAAACCGATGTTGACATTTTCTAAATTGTTGTTCTCTATGGCTTAGTGTGGAGGGTGCGCGGTTCATTATGTGTAATTGATATGCATATTCTTGATGCGAACTTTCTGATACGTGCTCATACGTGTGTAGTTGAAATCTATGAAACATAAGTTTAACTCATACTTCAGAAAACGTCTGCTAGCCTTCAACCCATAGAGCTCAAGCTGTGGATCCGATACTTACAAGCGCCTTAAGTTTGTCTATCTCTGGTTCCACAACAGGCCGGGTTGGCTTAATATATCAGCGTCGTCAATCCTCACATGATGATTTGACTATTTTATTGCGATAGTTGCCGTCTTCGGCCTCAACTACGAGACACATTATTGAGTCAGTCCTGGTAGAAGTCCTACTGTTCAGCCGATAACCACCGGTAGTAGAACGTGTGTGGATTACCAGCTGATGGGTAGGCACTCACAATTTGTTTCCAGGCTATGACGCCCTATACAGAAACATGTCTGTCTTCATGAGTGCATTACACCCAAACTTTTAGTGTCGGGTTCATATCGCTCCTGCACCACAGATAAATGGTGAATATACCGCACACCTTCGTCAGTGTAACCACCGGGTATGTATAAGTTGTTACGCAGTTCACGAGAAAATGCAGGTTCATTCTTTTCTCTATCCAGCCATTAGGTGAAATGATTTGGGGCTGCACTAATTCTTAGTAAAGACTCGGCGCTGTTGATTACTTTTGCAGTCTGCAATCGGTGCCATTAATTAAGTTTTGTCCTAGGTCGTCATTGGTAGCTGACCAATGTGCGGTCTGTGTGGGTTATCTGAAGGACTTTCGGGTAACCGCAACTTTCGGTTTATGGGAAGTCGGTTGCTGCCAGTGTCGGTGATGGTTTGCTCATTCTGTAGCTGACGTCAATTGTAGTCGTGTCAACGTGCATCCGTTGATTGCATTTATCAGTATACCGTATAATGCCATAGGACTTAATTATCTTTTAAATGTCATGACGTTATTACCGCATGCCATCCTTCCTCACTCAGTCAGAAACTGTCAGATTTATTTCTCCACTGTTTCCATACCAAAGTCAGACGTAACTTGTGACAGTTCATTCGCCCGTGTGTCAGTGTGATCTTTTACAGCTAGCTGAATTTGGCCTTGTTCTCAGTCGCCTTAGTTTGAAATCTGCTTGACAGTGTTGACTAAAGTTTGTAGTTCATATCAACTCATTCATTTGTTTTACTCATCTCAAGCAGAGCTTTCAACTTTTCACATGCTCATATCTTCAATAAATGGAGAACAATTGAATGTGTTTTTTAATCACAAAATAATAAATTTGAACCACGTGAGAAATTTAACGAACGGTCACGGTCATTTGTGAAAACACGTTGATTAAGTTTTGAGGTTAATTTAAGCATAGAAAGACTGGATCTGTGTAGAAATCGATTTAACCAGGGAATAACGGAATATTAGCAACGCCGGATGTGAGCAAATAAATGCTTTCACCCCACTCTGATAGGAAATATGAAAATATATTCAGAATGCTCCAGTAAAAGGAGCTGTGCCAAGTAAGATGTTTTAGTAAACTTGTTCACATACTGTGAAATTATAACAAACAGTAAAATAGACGTTTTGAAGATCCAACAAAAAACACAAAGACCTTCGACGACAAACCAATGGGAAAAAAACAAATAAACAACAATCCAGCATGAGAGCATAAATACGACTGACCAAGTGGCCTGACCGTTGAACAACGGTTTTCTGACTTTGGTGAAAACATGAGGACCGTAAAACGGACATTGCCATGAGATTATCTAAAACAACCTCTAAATGTGTACCAGGTCTTATTAGAGATAACGTTCTATGATATAAATGGATAGGGAGAAATCTATCGGAAAGTTCCTCCTACTGACTCTCCTACATAAGCGAATAAAATGTAAGCAAACTTAAATAAGTCCATAGTCAGGATGAACAGAATGGAATGAACTTGACAAGTGAGAGCGTCCGTGAGTAACGACAGGCAAACGAATCAGAATCCATGATGTTCACGTGAGCTTCCATTCAAGCGGTAATCAGTAATTCAAAAGCCTCCAATGTTGCAAGACGTGCTTGATGTTAGGCAAAATTTGGCCGGTCCTATTTTTTTAGGTATTGGCGTAATGCTTGCCGTCTTCCAACATTTTTCAGACTGTTGTCTGAAACACGGAATGAACAACTCATTAAGAGGTTGGCATAAAGATTCAATACAATTCCTAAGAGAACGGTCGGTGACAATTCGTCAGATACGCTTTGTTTGCTGGACTTCAACTGAATAAGTCCTTCTAAAACGGGTGAACTGTTAATGGGAGCTTGCGGTTCAATGAAAAATGAAGTCGCTATAGAAAGTGGGTGGGAATTATTCGTTGTCTTGTGAAAATTTCAATTGTGCTATTCGACGTCGATAGCTCGTTTGTTGGTATGATAATTCAGTCCACCCAGACTTCTCGTGATTGGCCTGGTTTCGCGAAAGCTTCTGTAATGCAGTAATGTGTGGTTGCATTATTGAACTCAAACTGACTCTCGTCCGAAAGACTGAGATAAATCGGTCACTATCGTTAGCTAACAGAAATAGCATACGTTATGCTACAAGATGTAATCGGATTGGTCAAACAATGGACCTGACGAATAATGGAAGATATCGCAATAGAATTGTTTATCTTATCATGATGCTGTATCTCAAAGCAACCTCGTATTGGTCAGCTGTTAGTTTGTACATTGTGCCCATGATTAGATGGATCTTAAATCGGGAATGTTTTCATCACACAATTTGTTACTTTGGACCTTAATCCATACATCTGCAGCACTGGCGTGTAACGCGAAATATGGCAGACGACCAGCTGACATATCTGTCTAGCATAATGGGCCTGTACATACATTCCGAATAAGTGAATGAGATTCCTTGGTACTCTTTAGCGAATATCTGCCTCCTAATCCCATCGTTGTTTACTTGTTGCTGCCACTTGGTGCCCGTCGGTCATCGCAAATACCGGTGGTCGAATTTATTAGATCGACTCGCCCTTCATTCTGAGCGGGTACATTTCACAACAGAGCAGTAACTGCTTTCACGTCTGCTTATGTACTCCCCTTAACTTCACAGAGATATCTCCCTGAAATTATAAATAACCTAGACTGCCGAATACATACGGATGTTCTGGGCCAATAATATGTTAGTGTCCCATAAATGCGGGATGATCACCTTGTCATTAACTGTTTCCGTCAGTCAGGGTTTACGGTCGATGATCACACTATGCCTTAACATTCTGATGTTATCGATATTTAAACTGTTACATGGAATGTCAAGCAATAATACACATTTCTTCTACTATTTTTAGAACTCTTCCCATATCCACTATTTGTATAACTTTGGCAAACCTAATTGTGCCTGCAATTTAAGTGACCTGTGATATTCCGGCCTACTAGCTGTTGGCCTCTTGGAAGTCAAGCTTGCTAAGCTTGTATTCTTGACTGATATGGCACACAAGGATGACCACTGACTTAACGGATTTCTCGACAGAGCTGTTTTGTTCCAGAGGGGATAAGAAAAACGGTTAAATCTCATCAGACTGTTATAGGTATACGATATCAAAAGGAAAACGGTCACATACAAGGCTCGAAAATGACCAAAATTCACAATGACATCATTTTCGTTCATGTTTGTAAAAACTAGCGGTAAGTCAATTACTAGCCAATGTGGCTAGGACACAGGAATGAACCGTTTTCTTTCACACACGGTTGGGTTAGGTGATCGTGAAGGAATGACATCGATAGTGATCAACGCTCACCGGCGAACGAAATCTGATCGACTCGGTGGAAATTTACAGAGAATTACGATGAAAATGGACCAGCAATTTATATGCGGGTTCGAAACTGAGAGCCCACATTCCTCGGTTCGTTACACTTTTTCTGGGGTCATCTGGACGTCAGCTTTTCTTGAATTCAGTCATGAAGAAACTGGTTTAGCAATACAATTCATTAACGTCATTGCAATGATAGTATGTGATGAGAAAAAGTGGTTCACTTTCTACTTCTTATATTGCATAAATGAGTCTGATGACGCCTCAAATTGCATCCTAGAGGATGTTTTAATGATAGCTGGCGACAGGCTGTTCCGATATACCACCATCAATATAGCGGCCTTGAGCCTGACCAAAATGTATTGTGGCTCGGGTTGCCGTTCACCTCAACACTGACATGAAATGTCCTAGAAGAAAACGCTGCTAAGAAGTTTGGAACTTAATAAAAGAAGGTTAAGTAGAAGAACTAGAAGTGGTATGGATACAGGTACGCCATTGACTGCGACATATCACCATCTCGGATAGCTTCTCTAACCAGTAGTTTGAGTGATCACGAGGACCCCATCCAGGCAGGCGACACCTACCCACTTTGCTCAGTGGAGGAGTCAAGGTCTTCATATTTCGTGACCACGTTGTTGCTTGACTACCACGCGGTTTTATTCCCCTGTTGGTGGCCTCAGTATATAACGTCCGCTTTGGTAAACGCTCAGCTGGCATATGAAATACGTGACCTAACCATCGCAGGCTGTGCAACGTGAGTAGTTGACCAATTGACCACCACCGTGTGACGAATTTTTTTCCAGGTGCTTGATATGTTAATCTGGAATATCTTTCATTGTGCGCAGATAACCCATTTGAATCTACGATAAAAGAAAAAATGTGACTAAAATCTACTTGAGGTAGCTGTTATTCTACTGAATAAAGTTTATGGATTTCAAGAGATGACTCCTTCAAAAACTTCTTGCAATGTTAGTTGCGGCTATAGTACAGTTGTCTTTCTTAATGCTGAAATGAACAACTGATTTTTCGCATTCAAGCGTTGGTCGAACATAGATCCCGTGAAGAGTTCGAAAAATTTGTCATTTCAAAGGAATATCCGTTTTATGTTACCAAGCAGAGCTGCTTTTTTCGATGTAAGTGAATGCTCGATCTATGATTTTGTCAGTCAGATGACCTGTACTTTCATTTGTGGTTGATTACCCTTCATCTATCTAGGTCCACGCCACCAACCTCCTTTAGATAAACGCCGTGTCACGTGATCCACATAGTGTGATAAACAATCTCGAATGAACAAACAAATCACCTTGGATGAGTTGTGAACCGGCACTTTATACTTCAGATATGGAAGGAATCCGATGAATGAATCCTTCAGTCTACCTGTATTGAATGTAAAATAACTTTTACAGAAACGCTTTCGGAACGCGATCGATTGCAATGGAACAAAAGGTCCAGAAAAGGGTGTTTTGGAGAGTCAACCCAGATATGTAAGTTTGGGTTCATCTTCTTCTCCATATCGAATGTCACTGAGTACAGTTAGAGGTAAGATGTAGGAAAAAGATACGTGAACCGAGGCAGTCACACAGTAAAGTTCCATCTCATGGTCTCTGGATTTTAGGGAGGATCATTGTGCGTTGGCATGATGAAACTTTGCTTAAGGATCACTGTCCACCGGCCCAGGTATCTCATGATTTATGAGCAAGTGCGCATCAGGCTGGTCATAACCTCATGAACCCTACCATGTACTTCTCTGTCCACGTTAACCCAGAGTACATCCTGATAGGGTTGCTGACAAACTTAATAAGCAAAGGTCCAGCAAATAACGTTTTCTCGGTTTTCCACTAAGATACAAGTTTAACTCTCATCGGACCAAGAAACGAAAGAGCTTCAGTGCTGAGGCAGACGAATTTAAACGTTCCAGTGTGAACTACCTTTAACTGTGCACATATCTTCTGCCGCTCAGTCATGTCGTTAGCGTCCCCTAGCTAAATAAAGTTGAATTTAAATTCAAGGAACTTCAGCACAACAAGAATTGTGAATGTAACTTTCCACTCAGAGCATGTACGAGTTTCAGTCTCTCCATTATATTTGCCAGATTCAGCCTGAACAGTCACATACAGCTTTGAGTGGAAACTTCATCATAAATCGTCAACAAAGTCACATATTTTCTAGTACGGACTGTACCCCAAGACGGGCGGAGCGTTTAAGAATTTTTTTAGTCGCGTGACATACTAGTGTATACTAAACTGGCAATCTATCAAGCAGTTATTGAGTTATTTCAGATAGGTAGCACGTAGGTGACTTATTCTTGTTGTTGACCCACCGAACAGCTTCAGGCAGTGTATATTTGCCTAATTGGTTTTAATATGGAGCAGCCAGCTCTGGTGATACTGACTTCGGTCCCATGATACTCCAATTTGCTTGCTGGTGACGTACTATTGGTTTATTGAAGTTGTGAGAGTACATATTGGTAGTCGCGAAGAGGTGGTTTGTGTACGATGTATGCTGTAAGGGATCATTACTTGACCAAGCTCCAGCATCTGTTGATAAATCAATTTTAACTATATTGTGCGTAAACTTCGAACAGCATGTCAGATAAACCCTGTTACACTTTATGTCACCCGTTGTTGGAGACATCACACTGGTTGCCGTTAACAGTACATCAACGATAAGAGCCATTTATGCATACGGACAGTATGGTATTCTCCGCAGAACTGTGTAAATAACGTATCGTTTAATAGTTGGAAAAATAATGAGTAATTCATAGAGTGCTACCGTTGCACTGTTAGATATGCGTGTGTGAATGAGGTGCAAAATAGTGGTGTAAATCATGGAATTGATTTCAATCACACGTTGATCTCGGTCCAGAAAAAGTTGAAAAAATCGGACGGGATATTTTTGTCATCTCAGTCTACGACTTGATCAAAGACCATTGTTATTGATGGTAATAGAATTTCTTCATGGCTTCGCTTATACACTTGATATATGCCAATTTATTAAGACAGCATTCAATGTAGCCAGATCGGCTGATTCATCCACCTATTAATCTGCTCACAACTTGTCTGTATTGATTTATTCGATAGTTCGAGATTGTTTAGCATACTACTTTGATCATGTGACGCGGCACTTCAACAGAAGAATCAGAGAGCATCAGCCAGCATGTATCGGACAGACGGAATTAGATTAATTACTAGTGGACGCGTAGATCATCGGGCTGACAGTAACCATCATGCGTACACGGATAAAGCGTTCGTTGTTCTCTGCAGATTCCTGTCGAATCGATCAAACTTCGTTCGCTGATGAACGTTGGTTACTGCCGAGATCACCGGTTAAACGGATGAGCTAGTTAAACGCCACCAGGCGCGTCTCCAAGCTACGAACTGAGGAACGGTATCCCACGTGAGGTCTAATTGCGAAATAGGCGGGTCTCTCCCGGTTAATAAGCAGTCACAGACAATGAGCGGTAGTACTACCAGGACGTGGTAGATTCACGTTTGGCAGTCGGGTGTCCTATAAAATGCCACAAGCTCTTTGACAATAACACGATATGACATATTGTTACTGCGCCACAAAAGAGTTTCAAATGTCCCAGCGGGCACACATAAGCTTCCGGACAAGATGCAGTCCGTATAGCGTACGGACATCTGTGGTCTCCGCCAATTGCGAAAAATCCCCGAAAAAGCCTACGAATCACCTCGGTGATCGCCGACTTTAACGGGTACGCAAGATGGGCCGAGCAACTTGAATGCCTAGACCCATTTAGAAGGGCGTGTGAACCAACTGGATCACCGCCCCCAGACATCAGGAATCACGCATCTGGACAGCTTTGTCGATCTCCGACTCATTGGCTGTACAGACGTCCCGCACCAGATCCGCCTTCGCTGTTGAATCCTCGAACTGCTGCACTACTTCTGTCGCAACCTGTTGCAGGGTGCAGTGGGCACCTGGATGAATTGACTCCATCCGAAGGACGTAGGAACTGAACCACTTACTAGTCATCGGCTCTTAATGGACTGCGAACTCCATGCTCCGCCCCGCTGCTTTGTGGGTTGGGTGACTTTTTAATCAAACGCTCTGGGTGAGAGCCTCTCAAGACAACCTCGTTCTTCGGTCTCGGCAATCGAGAAGTATTCTGACTTCACATTTATGAATTCAGACCTATAATAACTACGAATTATTTCATGGACGAGGTGTCAGCGACCGGTTTTGCTCCCGTGTTAAGTTCTACCGTACCAACCGAATTTGTATTTTTAGCCCCTCTTTTGTCAAACAGGTCTTGATGACCCGTTAATCTGGTTTTCGCACACACACCAGAGACACCTCATTTGTTGCTCGCAATGGAAGTCATACCCAAACTGATGGTGTATCAAACACCAAAGTCCATTTGCCTGAAGAACACAACTACTAGCCCCGCCCCCCACTCTGAACATCATCTTAGTTTACCACCTTTAATGTTTAAAGATTTATACAAATAGGTCACCAGAGAGCTCCTGCACATACTTCGGAGACCCTCGACATCGATATCTGTTGTCTTGCTGAGATACAACTTCAGCATTCTAGCTCGATGTTACATCTGCAGTCTCCATTAACCGCTTCATCGTGTGGGTACACTGTGTGTTTTCAAATTGAACATCACTCACAATTGATCGCAGCTGTCGCATTCCCATAGACTATGCAGTCGGCTCCTTTCGAAAAGCAGAAGCACTAGACTCGAGTTTCGCTCTGTGACGTGAGCTCGTCAGTAGTGCATATCATCGCCACTGCAGCCGGAACTTAAACCACGGACA
>LUCH01002558.1:39358-85090 GCA_013368495.1 Paragonimus heterotremus
TGTCCGTGGTTTAAGTTCCGGCTGCAGTGGCGATGATATGCACTACTGACGAGCTCACGTCACAGAGCGAAACTCGAGTCTAGTGCTTCTGCTTTTCGAAAGGAGCCGACTGCATAGTCTATGGGAATGCGACAGCTGCGATCAATTGTGAGTGATGTTCAATTTGAAATTAGCCAAATCTCCGACTACTCATCAGTAACAATGTGTGTTTGTTTGTAAGCTCTGCGGCTCACGCCACTAACCAATCTGTTGTTGGAATTGTTCTAAGCGCACACACAGAGAATACGTTGCTCAACCGAGATACCTGTCAGCAACCTACTTTGCGCTGTCAGACTCGGAGGTACGGTTAAAACATCGAGAGATGTCCATCACACCCGCTGTCTGATCGTTGTTGTGGCGTTTGCCCCCACAGACTGTAGTCTAAATGCAGTCAGAGATGATTTTTATCACCAGATCATCAGCCTTCCCCACGCTGCGCGGGTGCACGGACATTGTGGTATTGGCTGGTCTGACTGCTTCACCACACTCAGCCTAAATGGTCACTGGCAGTTCATCGTTGAAAAAATGTCCCATGTTCTAATAAGATGTCCCCTGGCCTAGCAGGAAGCCCAGACGCCTACGGAATAAATTTGATCCTTCAACCAGGAACAAATAACAATTCGAGCAAACTAAGTTTTCATTTGTCGAATGCATCATGTGGCGCAACCGTACCACGGCTGCTATCAAACAGGACTGGTTTTGCTATCAACGCAGCCTTGTGTAAAGTTGAAGGTGAATCTTAAGCTTTCTTACAGTGAAGTCGCTGCACTCACAAGAAACAAGGTTGCATCTTGCGATTGCAAACCTCTGGTGAATTCACTACTACTGATGCAGAGGCGGTCAATACTCAGGGTGAACAGTACATAAGTGTGCATAGCTGTAAATAACGAAAGACTTTTGGGCGCATAGGCGGTAACTTGATTGAGTTACTTCGAACTCCACTGTTAGGAGTCAAAGTCAAGTTGAAAATCCCATTGACACATAAATCGCCCAATCCAGACTTGATATCTCCTATCGTCTTCAAAAGTTGCGCCACGGAATAACAGAACCGCCTGTAGTATTTCATTTGTTTCCTGCTCAACCGGCCGTCTACCGAAAGCCTGGAAACAGTTCGCAATCATACCTATCTTCACAGGTGGATACAGAAAGGATCCAGTAAATTATAGACCAATATATCTGCTTTCAGTGATCTTTAAAGTAATGAACAGCCTAATGGGTCAGTCTCTCCGGATCAAGGGTGAAGTCCTTCAACTCATCACCAAGGAGCAACGTGGCTTTCGTCGGGGATAGTCACTCGTCAAAAACCTACTGATTGCTGAAGAATTTTGGATGGAGGCTGCCGACACAGGACTGGCCATAGATGTGGTTTATCTGGACTTTTCCAAAGCCCATGGTAGAGTTGATCATTCTATCTTGCTGCAGAAACTGAATGATTACGGCCTTGATGGGCGCCTACTTACAAGACCTGGGGAGTATCTAAGTAAACTTAGGTACAAAGTTAAGGTGAATGGACAGTTGTTAGAGTAGTTTTTAGCCAACAGAGACGTTCCCCAGAAATCAATCTCAGTAACCCTGTTATTTATTCTTTCTCGTTCTTGAACTACCCAATATAGTCAACTCACCACTGTCACTTTACATCAATGAAAGAAAGCTCTGGCAAGTTCCACAGTGCTACAATATGTGATAATTTTACAGAACTATTGGAATTGTCTAAACCATTGGTCCATAGAAAATGACTTATCATTCAATGTTAACAAGTGTAATATTGTGCGTATTCATCACTGAAATTGTGCTGACTGCTACCTTGACGACGTAATGCCGCTCGTGTCAGAAAACGAATGAGACCTACACACAACAGTGGAACACAGTTTGAGTTTGTCTACAAATTGTGGCATCATAGCTAAAAAGGCACAGATAACCCTAGATCTTCTAGGAAGAATTTATGGAACATTCCACCTTGAAATGTTTCTCACCATATTTGCCGCCATAATCCACCCACACTTGGAACTGAGCATACAGGCTTTTTGTCTTTATCTTAAGAAAGGTTTAACACTTATTGAAAGTGTTCAAAGACGGGCCACTGGAAGAAATATGGGGCTCAAAGGAACCCCGACCTGGACAGACTAGCAGAATTAAGTCAATTCTTAAGTAATTGCAGATATCTCAGGCGAGACCTAATTCTTACCTACCCTACCCCGGGTCATCCACTGACAATTCTCCTCTCATCAAATAAGGATAAAAGTTTAAGAGGTCACTCACTGAAACTGAGTGATGGAACATGTAATTCACGCTGGAGACAGAACTGCTTCACAGTTGGGGTTTGTTCACAACAGAACGCATCGCTCAACTCTGTGATCGTGGCTTAATCGCTTGAAAGATTTAAATTACTGATGAGTAGTAGAGGATTTGATTTTCACACAGATTGAACATCACTCACAATTGATCGCAGCTGTCGCATTCCCATAGACTTTCCAATCGGGCAAGCCAAAGTGGTTGAGCGTTCACATATGATAATTCGGTCGTGCCTAATGTGAGGTCAGTGGCGCAGTGGTAAACACGGTGGCCGGAGTTCTAGTCCCGGCAGTGGCAAGGATATGCACTACTGACGAGCTCTAGTGAGAGCGAAACTCGAGTCTAGTGCTTCTTTCGAAATGGGTCGACTGGAAAGTTTATGGGAATGTGACAGCCACGATTTAAATTATTACTCGATCGCACCTATTTGAGAGACGTCATACTACCTGATGCTCACTGGTCATCTACCGCACATGCCTGACTGAATGTTGTTTTAGTATGGTTCATTATTCGTTGTTGAAATTGTTGTAATCAGCAGCTCTGTTGAATTGACCGTGTCTGTAGTTCCATTCACTTTTTCTCTATATCTATCAACCTTTCAACACAATTTTTCATCCACCAACACATAGAAAAGGAGGCACAAGCAAATATCCTTTTCCAACCTGTAACAACCGACGAACCCATGGCCATTGAATAATGGACCTCTCTACGGCGGTCATGTTTAAGAATGACTGACAACAATAACATTTGACCAACTCTTGATGTTTTCTTCCTAATCTATTGTTTTCTTGTGCATCCTAGACTATGTTCACTGGATGAATTCTGAGGCAATGTTCGATAGCATATAAAAAATATTTATTAAGTTTAACTGGAACACTGGGTTTTGACTGAAAATTTAAGTAATAACTCAGCTTTAACACTGCAAGCTGTTTGCTATTACATTTTCATAGAAGTTTGTATAGAAATTAATACCGTCGGGCTGTTCAAACGTAGACTAACGAGAACACTGCAATTTAAGATGGAATCCGTGAGGGCATGATTGGTAGTCGGATAGGGTTACTACTAAGTTACCTCCTCCATGTGAAAAATAAGGTGATTAATCTGTGTTTTAGCTATCTGACGAATGTACTCTAGTCATGTGTCCAGCTATTCGGTCAAGTCGAATGATTTAACTCCAGCAAAGACAGTGAATCTCGATCCAATCTAATCCAAGCTAGTTTCATCGAACAAGTGTGACCAACTATTTTTCCACAAAATGGATGACCTTTTATATACCCTTTTTATTGGTAATTATGAGATTCGATGAAATTGAGTGGTTGACGTCATCCAAAAGACACACAGACATAAAACAAGAGGCACTTGTGTATCTTGGTTGCAGCTTTATACAATCCACACCGGTTGCTATCCACCCCTCTTAAACTGACTATAAGGGATAAGTACCATGTTGACCATTTTGTTGTGTATTAGCTTTCTGTTGTGATGGAGTTTAAGGTGAAATGCGCACTACACAAATCGGGTTTGCCGCACATCGGACTATCACGTTTTAATGCACAGGACGTTAAAATATATCGCAATAGAATCAAGTCCTTGAGCATATTGTCGACAAGAAGACCACTGAAATGCCAAATTCAAACGAAATTCCAGGTGGTGGTCACGGTTTTGCGATTATCATTCATTTGCTTCATCACCTGGTTAGCTCGGTAAATTCACGCCCCATGAAATATTGGAACTGCTTTATCAGAATGCTAAGTAAACCCACTTATTTGCGGTTCTATTTTGATTACCTACTATAAAATACGTGTCCGGTTTTCACTATCTTACGTAACAACATGGTTGCGGTCACCACCTTGTCGTTTCGGGACGATGGTTGTGGATTATACTCCGTTTCTGTGTGAATTATATGAAACATGGAGTATGCCTGGTACGAACGACTGTGTATGTTTGGTGCTTGCCTTTCATAGGTCATCTTGTAATTCGTAGGTTAAACCCAAATGCACGAGAAAGTACCAAGTTGCCGCCTGTTCAGCTTTGACGGACAAACTGATTGTTGTGTGGGTGAGCCTTCTGACCATCCACTTCGTATCGTTATCCATATTCTTATCAGGTTTTCCATCTATTCTGCACATTTACTCGATTTACACAAATATTTTCTCCTTCATTTCTAGTCAAGGAATTGTGTTCTTCGTAAATTAGAAGTTCCTTTTTTCCAAAGACATACGCTGCATAATTTTTTCTACTAAACGGGTGAACTTAACCATCCCATTTATTTTAAAAATTACTATTTTGGGTTTGCTCTGATTTCCCCATTCATGACAGGTACTCACAGTAAGAATACTCGCATTTATCATTGCTTCCTGATGTTCGGCAGGCGTCTAAACAATAAAGTTCCTATCTAATTTATTTCGTATCCTCTAATCTCCATTGCTGCTTGAACGTGAAAAAAAACATCTACGCAATGAGTCGGTACAGAGTATTCAATTTCAGTTCTTTCAACAATAGTCGTGACAAAAAATGATAAGTTAAACAATCCCACGGCGTTTTAAGTCACATTAATGACGTTATTTAAGTTCTTCGGTATCACTGTGCATTTCCATGATTAGAAGGCAAATTAAATGTTTTGGCTGAATCACTTGTTTTCCGAAGAAAGAAGAATTGCGATGAATAGAGTTTTCAAAAAAAACAACAAGATATTCTGATCGTTTGGAAATTATCCACAATCAAATGTGTAGTAATCGGATATTTAGGAACCAAGATTATTTGGTTGTGTGCTCTTGCTTGCGACGTATCCATTGGGTGCAGTAACAACACGACTGAACTACCATTATTTCACTCACTGTGCTCTTGAGTTGGGTTGATAAAAAGACGTCTATGTCACCTGTATAATCTCATCAGTATGCGTTGAATTTTGTTTTCCATTGCTAAAGAGAGTAGCCGTGAGCTTATTCAGTTCTCTTCAGGGTCAGGAAACTAACGTCTACTCTAGATCAGCGCTGTTTGTGTGGGTCATCCTTGGGTTACATTCGCGAACAGAGTATTTACCGCCCAGGACATTACAAATAAATCCAGAAATTAAAAATGGATCGTGAGGCTAAGCACCGTTGCGACCAGGGTTCCTTAGAATCCTCGTTACTTACTCGAGAGGAATCTGTGGGTGTTGCTTGTCTTCTTTCAGGCCCGGTGATCAACACATTGCCTGTTGGTAAGTACAAAATATAACATCCAGACTGTCTGTAGCTCTTTTCATTTTATCCACATTTTAGATCTTTTAGAGGAGATCAAGCATTCCGTAGTTCACCTCACAGTTTTATAGAGTAATGGGTGAGTACAAATGTATGGCGGAAAAAGGAAGAGGAAGAAGAGCAAACGCAAACAACTGAGCATCACGAAACAAAAGAGTCAACAAGTGTGAGAATGTAGACTTGTCATTGGCCACAGCACACTGTCATATCGGAGAGTGTTTCCAACCATTGGCGTGGATAGTCGCGAACTCCCCAACCAGGTAGACAGCACATATCAACTTTGACAAGTGGGACGGTCGAAGCCTTCGTAGCCGGTGAACAGGTCATCGCTTAGTCGCCGTGTGGTTTCCATCAGCCATCGGTAGCCACATTAAACATTACGGGATGGGGTAGATGCTACGTCGGCGGCGGAGACTTTGAGTTTTCACTACCTCGGTTATCGGTCACGAATTTGCACATTTCCTAAGTACACGCCGACGTAAAGTCGTGTTGATCACAAAGTCAGCCTATTTGATACAGGCTAACCGGTGGTAACAACGATGCCCTAGTGCGCACTGGGAAGTTTCTCGAAGACTTTCAGTCAGTTTTGTTGGGCATAACAACAAACCCACAATTTAATATCAGTTTTTTATAATAAGCATAGTCATATGCGACGTGATTTGCTTGTTGATCGATCATCACATGATTTCGTTTGAATATACAATGTGGATTATCGGCTTCGCACGACTGCTTCTCCATAACAATTCGACTAAAACCGAGCAACTAGATAATGACGGAATACTGGTCCGAGTGCTTTTCCATAAGTTCATTAACAACGCTTAAAAATCCCGTCTTGGAAACAAACTTCTGCTTAGTGGTTTTGCAATCTTTATGAGTTGAATGTACGCATGCAAATAGTCCGATCTCTAGCAGATACCAGTGTGAGTTATGCCATCCAGTTATCGATCGCCACTCCGTTCTGTAACAAACTGCAGTTCACGTGCACACGATCGATCGGAAGACACTTGGCCTGACTTGCGTTTATACCATGACATGGGTAACCGACTGAGCGCACATCGATCAAAAGTGTTCGTGTGTGCATGCACGCGCGGAATGTGAGCTAATTTTGCAGTGTTGATCAAACATGTAACAATGCAGATCGTGTGTGTGCCCACACGCACACGAACGTATCGCGTCAGCTTGTCAGTCGAATGCTAGACGTAAAAAGACTGTCACCTGGTGGTGGTGATTATTTATTTTTCTGTCACATTGTTTTACCATTTAATGAAGTGAGTGCATGAAGCAATGTGTAAGTTATGCAATCCGGTGTACATTGTAATGAACAGCACTCCTGGCTAGTTCATATGCACTCAGTTGTAGTTAGCATACGTGCTGGGAACAATAAACCTCTAGTCAACTGCCTAAATAAGTCTGACACTGTCTGGTGACATATGAAATATCCAATTGAACATCTGTGTGAGGACACTACAAGTGAACGACTGAGCTGTACTACCTGGCTAGACCAACTTATAACAGTTTCTATTATTTTCATGGTGTTCTGTGCAAAACTCGTGATTTATTCCGTGAAAAGTTGTGGAAGTGGTATCTAAATGTGTCCGGTGAATGTGCCCTACGTTTAGACTTACGTTTATGTCTCACCAGGTCTAGGTTACGAATGCAAACGGCATCACCTATTCAAAGTCTTCCGCATTACTCACAGAAACACACCAGAAACTTTGACGACAGTGCTAGATTGAAAAGCCATGAGATCTCCAGAAGTGAACGGTAGTCTCCACATAACTCATCGAATGGCAACATAACGAAACTTCAAACTGATGTATTAATAGTTTCTTTTTAACAAACTTTAGCTCTATAAGCTACGGCAATCAGTATGCTGATAAAAACCGGCAGGTCACCTTCTCAATAAGCAGCGACAACTTTGCATATGAAGTATGTTGTGCAATATTTCAACTCCACATTTATTTCTGACACAGATGTCATTGGAGAACACATCGATGAGTTATCAAAAAATGAATTCTAGTGATGTCGCTCCTTTACCCGTAAACAATTGGTTTTCGTATGGTTTTACTTCCAGTCCGAAGGTACGTTTGCGTATCTTTCTTCATTATTACAAGGAACTTTTATATTTATGCACAGAGAATATCCGTTTTGATTTTGGTGAACTATCGTACAAACGAACTGATAATATGACGATTGGTAACCAACTATTCCCAATGTTGATGGTTATAATTTTAGACGATTATGAAAGATAACTGTCCGATGTTATTGTCTGTGCAAGCCGTCATCAGCGGTATGTGGATAATATTTTATTTTTTACAACCAACATCCATTTCATTGCACCTTTTGATCATCAAAATTCCGTTCATGCAAAGCTCACCATTTCTTACGGGAAGGAACCGAAAGACGGTTCACCCTTTCCAGACATTTTACTTGTCAGACAATTCGACAGCTCAATGCACTGTAAGGCTACATCGACCGGCCACTACTCGTAGCTTTCGTCGTTTGCGCTGGTGACATATCAACGAGGTCTCTTACGAACACTGTTTCATACAGCTCACAAAATTTCCACTAATGCCTGCTTACAGGAAGATGAAGCGATACTGACGAACATCTGAACGACAAGCAGACATGCTTTGAAATTTATTGATACTTATAACAAACGAAAACTGATCAAAACAGAAATATGTACAGTTCCAATAATGCAGGTATTATGGACACCGTCTTTCAGAAGTGACCACATTATAGGTGACGTCAATCGTATGTTACAGTCTATGTTGCTGAAGTGCGTTTGATAGTGGAACTGTTGTTGGAATTCTTCACAGTCCACACTTATCGAATTACACTGTCTCTCACGTTAACTTGTCAGTACACTTGTTTAAAGCTACCAAAAGAGATCAAAGTAAATAACTATGTTCCATACTCGAACATTTTAGTCAACCGGAGATCGAAGGGCAAGATACGAAGATCTGTCGACATGGAACTTACTTGGACAGAATACTTTATGCACCTCGAAAGCTTCCGTCAAATGTAATATAGGAGAAGTCTAGTCAGAAATGTATTCCGCAGAGCACAGAAGCTATGTACAAAGACAATCTATCAACAGAGTTGAGCTTACTGACGGATATTCTGCAGGTCAACGGATACTCCTTGCAGTTCATTGAAGAGCGCAGCGAAGACAAGCGATCGCACTATACTACCCACACCACTGTTATTCAGCAGTGAAGCAAGAACATGGAGTTTGACGTTGAAGTGGCCAGAGAAAAACTACAAGAAGAAATATCTGAGTACAGCACTGCATAAAATGGTTCTCGGTACATACAGGGACTGAGACTTGGCGTTTATGGCAGCCGCGACCTTCTGGGAAAAGTACCGTACGCTGATGAGTGTTTTTGTTGATTGTCATGCTGAAACGTGTAACCCATATGTTAGTTTCCTGAATAAATAGCCCATGCGCCATCCCTGTTTTCGGCTCAAAACAGTAACGTTCCTACTAGAAAAATTCAGGTAACGACGGTACCGTAAAAGGACACGTATTTAGAACTCCCGTTTCCTGAGGAGAGCTGGTCAGCACTAATAGTGGTGCATCTAACAACCAGTCTATACATATGCTGTAACACCGCAAAATTGTCCAAAGAACCGCGAACCGGAACCCTACCATCCTTCTTGGCTAAAAACAGTCTACGTCAGTCACATCACATTGTTTATACAATTATCTGTGTAGCGCAGTAAGAGCCACACATCAACAACAACATCGTAGGCAGAAATACATCAGAGGTTTACATTGGTGCTTGTCAGCTACACAAGTATGAAGAAGGAGAAAAGGTAAACCCTCTACAGGAACGGACAGAGAAGAAAAGAAGGGTCACAGCCACTTAAAAAATGTTTTATTTCCATTCAAACATTTAAAAACAAAATGCTTACAGCTTGCAAACAAACAACCTAGCTGAAAGTGAAACTAAGGGGTCATCAATAGGACAGCTTTCTTTTGGCCTTCAATGTCAGCGTCATTAAGTACACTCAGTTCAGAGACAACTCGAACAAACAACGACAACATTCACACCACTGAGTTCGATTTTGCTGCCATCTCACTTAACGTCTCCGACCACTGAGTCTGTGAATCGCGTGGTTCTCAGCCTTGGAGTTGAATCCGATTTACAGTAGCTAATCATTCGGTGAATGATTTCCTTTCCCTACGCCAGGTCATCGTCTCACATCTCACACCAGTCGGTCGCAACGTCTGCAAAGAGTGCTTGGTGTGGCCAACGACTAGCTTGCATCCTTAGTACATGATGTACCAATTTAAGTCCGTGTAAGCATAAAGACTAGACCAAACAGCTCGCTAGGTAATCACGTCTTAACTTCCTGGATGCTTACTCGTATGCGCCACCCGATGTGAACGATCGTGCGCAAACATCCGTGGCCAAATACATGAAGACAGTTTATGTCTTCCATCTTGAGTGGCCAGGATTTGTTGCTGTGACGTAACATATCTTTCACATTAACGTTATATACGCGACCTTTAAGTATCAGAGAGATACTCCTCTGTCGCCAGAAGTATCCTGGAATAGCGAACGGTGTCCTTGATCCTGTTCACATATCACGCACGAGGAAATGTGTCACGAGCTGTTAACATTTCGTTTGGTTTGATTAATCGCAAACGTACAGCATTATATTTTGAATTATCAGAAGGTGCGAAACATTATTCCGAAGAATGTAACTTAATTTGCGTCTTCTCATTATTTCATCCAAGCTCATTTATAGTTGCGTTAACGTCTGTGTTGAAAGAACAGATGGTTCCTTATGACAACGAATGGTTAAACATACACTAAATTGGCAGGTGCGTGCGACTACGCACCAGACGATGTTGACCTTTGAGTTCCCTTAATCAATTTAGGCAAAACAGAGAGAAGACATATATCACGAGATGTTAACATTTCGGTTTACTATCATCAATCGCCAACGTAAAACCAGTATATGTTATACAAACTGCGTATAGCAACTGCAATTGAACGAACCAACCGCATAGTTCTGACCTTTCATGCGCTAGTGGTTTAATCAATTCCACGGTGAGAAGATTGATTGCGTCAGCGCCTCCTGTGCACACAAAACTGGCCAATGTCGTTTGATTAGCATTGCTTCGCTATTTGCTAACACTTTCGGGTTGCGATTATGTAACAATATCTTGAACGATATGACAGGTTGAACTAGGTGACCGGTTACTAAGATGTGTTTGGCGATCGATGAGGCCGGGGTCTTCGAGCTTGTTACAGTCAGCAGGTCGTTTTCTGATACTGCAGTTGATAACCACTTAGGAATGTGCTCCGCCATACGCTGACGCAAAGGCCGATCTGTCCCGCCTGTGTAGAAGTCAATGTAACTGCAATTGAACTGGTGTCTTACGTGGGAGACAGACTGATCGGTTGTGTGTTTAACCCTTATGAAGAGCCAAGCCCCTAGTGCTTAGCAGGATGCGTAGTTGGGCCCCTGGGTAGGTGCGTTGTAACGCCGACATCAATTTGTGACCAATGTTGTTAGTCAAGTGGTCATCTTTGAACTGAATTTGCAGAAGTGTGTTCTTTTTTTCCCTGCGCACTGCAGCTTACCACCTTTGGTTCTTTCTTCTTACTTTGGATATCCACAAGCTTTTCAGGATAGCCGTTGTTTACCGGCCTCTTCTTAATAAGCTCTTCTTTCTCCAGTCGGTCAGTAGTGCAAATCATTCTAGCTCTGTGAGATAACGTTTTCACTAGCCCTCAATTATAAGCAACAGGTGTGAATCTGGAGAACTGTAAATATTGCCCACTCCACGTCGGCTTACGATAAACAGATTGTTGCGATGTATCGTCTTGGCGTCTGGTTATAAGAATGTTTAAAAACGACAAGCAGTTATTATCTTCCACCTCGTAAGATACAAAAAGGTTTGGATGGAGAGATTTCAAATAGTTATAAAATAAACTAAAAACACTTTCATAATTAAATACTAAAGTGTCGTCCACGTAACGTTTGTAAAGCAGGATACCTGAAATCTTTTCTTGAAATTGCGTTTCAAGCATTCCCAAAAATACATCCGCCAACATAGGACCCAGTGGGATGCCCAGGGCTACACTATCAATCTGCCTACGGTTAACACCTCTGAAGGCGAAAGGAATATTTTCTGTGCAAACAAAAATTAGATCATTAAGAAGATTTAATGGAATACCTAAACTTAAATTTTGACTAAAAATAAAATCACAAAAATTCAACAGTTTCACGCAGCGGTACGTTAGTAAATAAAGTGTCTACGTCGACCGAGTTCATCATCTGTGGACCTACTGAATTGTTCTCCAAAATTTCTGCCAGCTCAAAAAAACTACGAATACACTTGGGGGATAGCAATTCACGAACTGGTTTAAATATGTCTACTAACCATTGCGCCAGCTTGTGGTATGCCGACTTGTTCATGGATAATATTAGTCGTAGTGCGTTACTTGTCTCATGGATTTTTGGTGAACCTCCCATCCTCGGTGTCGGTGTGTTTGTTGGTTTCCGCTTCTTATACGGAACCTCGTAAATTTATCTATACAGCATCAATATTTATAGTTTCCTTGATATCTATTCTTCAGTCAGGAAGCTGTTACTAGGTCTGGCATCCAGTTGGAATTTCGGTGCATTAGAAAATACCACATTCATCTTGGCTATATAGTCCTCCCAATTTATTATGACGACGCCAGAGCCCTTGCCTGGTTTGAGGAAGACTAGGTCAGTCATTTCTTTGAGCTCTTTAATGGCTCTGTAGTGTTCTACGAACAAACAAAAACGTTGGTGTATCGGGGCCGATAGGAATTCGTGCGAGATGTCAACCAAATTTGCACGAAACCAGTCCACGTTGTCCAGTGAGGCGGGAGTAAGATCTTCAACTTGCTCATACAAGTTTTCAAATAGGACCTGGGTTTGTAGTTTGTTCAGATGTTTGGGTGGCACCTTGAAATGTAGACCCAAAGAAAGCAAATCGAGTTGAGCTTTGATTAAGTGAGTATCCGACAAATTATAAATGTGTTCAAAGTCATCTGCGGTGAAGGCTGACGTCGCCCACGAAGTGCAGTGGAGTTCAGCGATCGTAATATACTACTGATACCGCGGCTATTCAGTAGCAGGCATATTTCTTGACAACCTACAAGCCACAAGAAGACTGAAAGAAGGATCATCAAGGTGCAGCATCACCCATAACAGTCCCTGCTACTCAATGGAACTGAGCACTGACATCTGTGGTAGCCGAGACTATCTGGGGCTGAATACTGCGTGCAAATGAGTGTTTTTGTGTTATGTTTGGTTTACATGCTTAACCCGTGTATTGCTCTGTCTAATAAATAACCCTTGTGCCATCCGCGTTCTTGGATCACAACAGAAGTAGTGAATTTTGCAAGTTCAGGACCGTCTTCGCTTTGGTTTCTGGAAGTTTTCAAACTTGATACGGCGAGCCATGTGGTTGGTTCGTTCAATTGCAGTTGCTGTATGCAGTTTGTATAAAATTTGCTGGTTTTACGTTGGCAACTGATGAGAGTAAATCGACACGTCTTCTCTCTGTTTTGACTAGATGTTGACCCTGTCAGATCAGTTATTGCCTATTCAAAACCTAAGATTGGGTTTTCTGCGGTAATGCTAATGAATATCCGTCGTTCGACTCTGCAAACATAACCTGTTGACTCAGACAGTTTCTTTGTCTTGGAACTGATAATAGTCGCTCGTCGTGTGTGAAGATCGATAGCTGGCCTTTTCTGCTGTGCATACTGTCATATTTATACATGTATGGTTGGCAGCATCCGAAATGAACTATATTGTAACCTGTTACCATGAGCGAAACCAAGGAACGCCAGCACTTTAGATTTACTTATGTTTACATATATAAACACAAATATATATATATATATTCATAAAAATATCATTTAAAATCTAATGCTGTACGTTTGCGATTAAGTAAACCAAACGAAATGTTAACAGCTCGTGACACATTTCCTCGTGCGTGATATGTGAACAGGATCAAGGACACCGTTCGCTATTCCAGGATACTTCTGGCGACAGAGGAGTATCTCTCTGATACTTAAAGGTCGCGTATATAACGTTAATGTGAAAGATATGTTACGTCACAGCAACAAATCCTGGCCACTCAAGATGGAAGACATAAACTGTCTTCATGTATTTGGCCACGGATGTTTGCGCACGATCGTTCACATCGGGTGGCGCATACGAGTAAGCATCCAGGAAGTTAAGACGTGATTACCTAGCGAGCTGTTTGGTCTAGTCTTTATGCTTACACGGACTTAAATTGGTACATCATGTACTAAGGATGCAAGCTAGTCGTTGGCCACACCAAGCACTCTTTGCAGACGTTGCGACCGACTGGTGTGAGATGTGAGACGATGACCTGGCGTAGGGAAAGGAAATCATTCACCGAATGATTAGCTACTGTAAATCGGATTCAACTCCAAGGCTGAGAACCACGCGATTCACAGACTCAGTGGTCGGAGACGTTAAGTGAGATGGCAGCAAAATCGAACTCAGTGGTGTGAATGTTGTCGTTGTTTGTTCGAGTTGTCCGTGAATGTTTGAATATAGAAGTAGCTATTTTTTTAGTAGTTATAATCCTTCCATTTTCTGTTCTTCTCGATTACAACTTGCCTTCTCCTCCTCAATCATGTAGTACTTGGATACCAGCGCAAACCACTGAGGTATTGCTGTCTGGGACGGTGATTTCTCTCAGACTCGTGAAGTTGTATAACGGTTGGCTTTTTTTTGATACCCTTTTATTTTGTGTGTAGAGGAAGCGAAAGGGTTTTTACTTCCTATCCTATGGCAGACTAACGTGTTGGGATATGTCATTCTAGTGGAGATCTGTTTTTTTTAACATGGAAAATGTATCCATGTGAATTCTTCATAGTGACCTACGTCAGTCTTTACGAGATGTTCCTTCTGTCAGAGATTTTCCTTTTATTGAGAACCTGTGAGTATGTTGTGTTGTCGCATACAATCCTTTGTGTCATAAGCCATCCATCAGTCTTTGAATGACATCAGCAAACAAACAGCAACCGTATCTTAACAACACATTGTAGACAGCTTTCCAAGCGGAGTCAACGCGCACCCAGAAGATAATGTCGAACCTCTCGAATGTGTTTGGTGAACTTCACAAATTTTCAAAAGCATCCGTCATTCGTCAACAGCGAGTACAAAATTGAGGTTACATGTTTATCTGCAATTGGTCATTTGGGCCTCAAACTTTTCTTCCAAGTGGGTAGAAGGAACTGTGGCTCTCCTTAAGCGACTATATTTACTGTCAAATCACAATCTTCGTTTTATCCGCTGAAACCCCTTCCGACTCACCTCTTCTTTAGAGGTAGTTGCTTCAACCTCTTTCCTTAGAACCGACAGGCTTAGAATGAACAAATGAAAGTCCCTATAATAATCTGTATTTTTTTCCTGAAAGCCTGCAAATCTGGATATTTTTTCTCTGTAGTAATATGTTATCGTGATGGTGAAGATCCTATACGTCGTATGTGCAGTGAATATCTATCATTTTCTTTTTAATCCACGATTTACGACGAATGCGTTCATTACAAACGCTCTCCACATTGGCAGATTGATGTCTTTGGCAACTAGTCTCTTTCATGTTGGAAATGAACTGCACGAACCGAAATTTAAGCCACACATTGTTTTATTTTGTCAGTTTTATTCTTATAGGCGACTTCAGTTCATTCCACCACATTATCGCGTGATCGGCCAGTTGTTTGGTTTCGCAGACCTTTCAAGTGACGTCGCGGACATGTCGAAATGTCAAATCTGTGATATTAACAAAACAAAGTACAATAACACAAGTGATCGATTTCCACCGGTTGTCGAAACCCCGGGCCAGGCGCTGGTTCCAGCTTTTACAGCTCCATCTGAAAGATGCCAAACGAACACAACTGATCGTTCTTTAATATAACACATTTTTCAGCAATTGTATAAGCCAATCAGTGTAACTGGTAACGGTCGAAATTGGTGCATTTTTGTAAACAATTAGTTCAAAGAAACGTCAGTGAAAATATGGACATTTGGATGAGCGTACATTTTTCGTATTTGACAAGACGAAAGGTCAACGGAAAACGGGATGAGCGTTCTAGTGGTGATAGAAATAGGTTTCTCCTACATTTTGAAATTTGAATGTTTAGACAGTAAAAATAGAAAGCTGAAGTTGCACGATTTATACTCGAACGAAGTTTACTAGATCTCCATGTATGCACACAGTGAAAAAAGCTGGTTGTCGAGTAACCTGCGCTCACTCGTGTACTCAGTTGCGTGTTTCGGCACGCGAGATCCAGGAGGTTCTATTCAGTCAGTTTTTTCGGTTCACTTATCCTAGATGTGCTAGCAAATATACTGAAAGCAGACAACCAACTGCTTCGAGTCAGAAGAACAGACCTAATTCGGTTTAATTTAAACACCACTTACATTTCATCGCAGATTTTACATCCGGACACACATTGTAACTAACTCAGGTCAGAATAAAATGCTATCATGGTTCCTCAAAAGTTTCTTTTACTTTGTAATCAACCTTACTGTTTTTGTTATTAGCCGTTTTTCTTGACCTACTGGATGAGCTCAGTTGATATGAAACACCATCCTATCGTTCTGTTCGACCACTGAAATGCCAAGGGTATGTGCACTAGGACCACCCAATCTATCATGAAACACGGTCAAAGGTGACACAGTTGATTTGCTACTATTACATGTGAGTGATAGTTAGTGTAACTCAACCAGGTGTCTGCTTAATCATCAATACTGAAAATCAGCTCGGACCTTGGACTTGAATGAGGAATACGATTCCGGTAATTTTCCGTAGAATGTGTTGATCTTTTTGTGCGAGTCATATAAAATGTTGTTGTCTAATTTTTCACCCAGCTGCTGCACAGAGGTGACACAGTGACAAAACGATGAGGCACCTTTGTTTTATAAACTCTTGTGTTCAGCAAACCGCATGAACAGCAGCAGCTTCAGAGATTAACATTGATTTTCAAATGAAGGAAACCATTTGTAGGATGGCAATGTACAGATTAGCTGTGCGCATTTTACAAATTAAAAGGGCTTTTCTACCATTTCTCTAAGTGCTGCGTTTCAACCTGAATACTCGCAGGAACCAATCACAGACCTCAAAGAGCATGTAGTTGGTTTACATCTGGTCGATAACAAGAGCCCATATCGTTAACGCTATTTCCAACCGGAAAGCTTCCGTCTATCGTTTATTCTAGTCACTTGTACCATTCACTCAAATTAGGAAGTTCGACTGACAATGATAGAATGTGCATAAACTCGGTAATGTTGTTTAACACGCATTTTTTTGTCTCACTATTAGACAAGAAGTCAGGAGAGCCTATTTCTTGCGTTGAAAACTCTGTGGATTTAACCTGGCACTATTAACCAAACCAACTCTGAAGTGCCCGATAATGACTATTTACTGACTCACTGAAATCTCGACTATGATGTAAGCCGTATTAATTGTGTCCCGTCAGCAACCCGCAACCGTGACATAAAGACAAAGTTGTCCATGTCTGTATAACTATGTCACATATAAATGATGCATAGGCAAGAGAAAGTATTTAAATATTCATAAACCGTTTCTTCAAAAGGTTTACCTCAACAAACAGTTTGCAAGATAGATCAAGAATAAAATAAGTTCATGAACAGAAAAACAGATGGTCTACATGAAGAGCATGTGGGAACTAAGCTTGTAGTAAATATAATAATCGTTGCAACAAGTGTGGTTATCCAAGGTTCCGTGATAGACATTTGTAGCCTATAACGCGCTCGAATCCATGTTCGCCATTTGCAACCAATCATGTGTTTCCTGATGATCAAAATGATTTGTCCGATAGATGACGATTAGCTCAGCCTTTCGCAGAAAATTCACGAACTTTTAAAAAGTATTGAATCAGTATTTTCGGAATTGTTATCTGGAATTAGCATTGTTGATAGTTTAGACGCCCACCACTTGTTATAATTTGATCAACCTCCTATTGTCAGAATGCGAAGCCTGAAAGTGAATATTGATTCCTTCGTCTTAGTACACGACTAAAACATGTTGGCGTAGGTCAGTGATAAATCAATCCGAATTAAGAAACCTAATGATCCAACATGGTCAGACTGCCAACAGGGATTAGGATTAATCGAAGATTTAGGTGGGTACTTGTATACAAGTACATCGACCACTTCTGATAGTGAGAACTCGGTCGGCGTATTGTTATTATAAAACAGTAAGTCAAATGCATGCCTCAGAAATGCTGACTGGGACTGAGAGTTACCCGACTGATTGTACAGCGAACAAAATCCAGTCCTGCAGAGTTAGGGTTGTGTTGGTGCCAAGTGTGTTGGCGACAGTATGAATATGCCCAGTATTGGGTCGATTGGTAGTTAAACTGTTGATACTCACGATTCTCAGAAGCCGGTGGTCTCGGATGAAGGACATGGTGCTTCAAATTAAAATTTTCAAATCGAACCCAGTACATAAGATTAAATTTGCGGTTTACAGTGTAGCTGTACATCCATGCCTCTTCAGTCTTCCCGTATCTTGCACGTATTCGAAGCCTCGAAAATAGACTCATGCAAGATGTGTGCTCTAATGATTAGTGAGGTGCAACGTAATCCTTCTAGCTTGCTTAGGCGAAAAAGGTTGTCGGTCACATAGTCTCAAATAGAATTCCTACCGCCCCCTCCAGAAGTGCTTTGGTAGGTGATTTCTGCTGTTAGGTACAGTCGCAAAAGCTCCCAGTAAAATGTCAACTCTACTATCTTCTCTTCTTCCAAGTTTTGTAAAATCTTCTTAAGGTTCCACAGGTTTATCCATCTAGGGGTCTGACTGTTAGTAGGAAAAGAGTGTCAACGTAAACTGAATAACACTACAGATTAAAAATCTGTTGAAATTCCGTTGGGCCGAACTCTGAACTCTGTCACTGAGGTCTCAAGTCGACAAACTTAAATAACACGCCTCAAAGATGGAAGGAGGATGAGGAGGTTCTGACTGTTTGGTATGGAAAATTTCCGGCCTATCTGAGCATGCGTCGACTGCAGTGATCCATTTGACAGCTCCAAAAATATTCAGCTGAAACACCGGCAACGATTTATTTTCCTTAGTTCATAAATAAAAATTCGATTTAACAAGTATTTTTCGTGGTAGCGAACAAATGTTGCAGGTCCTAACCGAGTGTTTAATTTCATTTGATTGAATCCATATTGGACGGTGTGTAACCGAGATCTTGCATGTTACCGCCTCACTTTTGGATCCACGACACATTCGGTCAGCATCGGATCTTCGTGTATAACAGTGAAAGTTACACCACACAGTAAAAAGGCTAGTAAATTCAAACAGATAAACAATTCGGCTATCCATTTGGGGGGGGGATGAGAAACATGCTGTAATAACTTATTCCTTTCATTATCCTCTGCTACCATTTTCCAGTTTACCGGAAAGTTATTGACTGATTCTGAAAATATATACATCTCTGTGAAAAGTGTTTTATGAAACTTCTTTTATATCTCAACGACCAAAAAATATCGAGAATATATGGACTGTCCTGTCCACGTGCGTCTCTAACACGCGGAATACAACAGTGTCATTTACTCTGAGGGTGACTAGGTTATTGCGTACAGGAATGACGAACAAACAACTGACCACTCGTGTCAATCAGCACATACCAAAACAGATATAAAACCAAGACAGAAGTGCCAAGCGTGTGTGCCTAAGCTAACGGACGAAACGCACGTAAGTTCATAGAAAAGCGTCTGATTTAAACTATACTGAATCAGCGTTTCGGATGCCTTCTTCGTGATTTTGTCTGTATAACCAGAGGCGCATCCTTCGGTACAGTGAAGGTATAAAAAGTAAATGCCAGTCTCCCTCGTGTGTTGAAAAACAGTTTGTGTTGACGCTGAGACTACGTTGGTAATTGATGACTCCTTGTTTTATAGGCTTCGACTGTCTATCTCCCATGTGTTTGCCCTATCTATTTATCTGTGACTTTTGCTTTTTCGACAGTTTGACATGTCTACACGTACCTGTACGTTTAGGATCAGTCTGCACGAATGGCTATTTTGGTGAGCGTCACATGAGCCACGGCTGCCCACTGATCTGTTCGGCCATAATATTCATTTGCGTGTGAACATCACATGCACTGACACACAACCGCTTGATTACTTCATAAACGTGGAAATAGTTGCTATGTAACGTTCATTCGATGGCAAGAACAGTTCTGTAGTAAATTCTACTTTGTCTTGTGTCATCTGCAAAACATGTTTAATTCTGCAACCCAGATAGTGAATACTTTCCTTACAGAAAGAATGTCTGACAGGCTCAGCCAGCTGCCCTACTAATCAGTGCGGTTAGTCAACAAAACAAAATGCAACTGATGAACTCCAGTCGTGGTGCTCTCAAAAAACATTTCTTCTGAATCAACCTGTATTCTTGTCAAATCGGAAAGTCTAGTACTCAGGATCTGCATGAATACAACCGAATGTTATACATTTTTCCAATAAAACTCTCGTTTTGTGCTTATAGTTAACAACAGTTAATTGCATGTGTCCATGTCTACTTGCACAAAGACATTCGAAAAATGTGCCTCAAATAGACCTCACCACAATTTAATTCTGTTTACAGGTCATCAGTAACAAGTGGCGGATATTGATAAGTCTCCACTGCTGTATTCAGACATGTTGAGAGGTTTCTATGTGCTTTAAACAGACCGTAAATTCCTTTATGAATGCTACTATTAAGATGATCTAATCCGAATAGTTTACACGGGTGATTACGTCCCCTCGTTTGAGTGCGTCCAATTCACCCTTCAACGAGGAAACGAGCGTTTGAAAAGGAACACTGTCCTTGAGCTTGACCGAAAGTGTCAGATCAAGTTTTGCACAGATCAAGTAGATCATTATAGGTTCCTTAAATTAACGAAAACATTTTCATTTCCATCTTTGTACGTACTACCGAGCATACTTTCTGATAAGACGTTGAAATTTTTAAAACTGGTGAGACTTGACCGTAGACTGAATTCACTGGCACACCTAATTTGTGATAACGATACCCGATTTTTACTCCAATCAGTTTAAGAGGAAAGACAAACGCTCAGTTACTTTCTTTAGTTATTGTGCTTCATTTTGCTCATAGTCTAAAATAGATCAGCCTTATTTGTGTTTGTTTTGCAAACGAGGGAGCATATACCACAGCCCTGTAGGGGTTTAGGAAAGGTTTTTGCAATCATTTGGTTCTAACAAAAGCTATGAACATCGGAGAATCGAAACTACAACTCGTGAATAAATAACAGTTTGTAGTTCAAACATTCATCCACTTGAGCACGTGGTCGTGATCACCAGGGTTGCATAGAGGTATGTGAATTACCTCCTTTAGCTGTTACGCCTCATTTTGTTCATAGACCGAAATCGATCGGCCAACTAGGTCGAAACACCTGGTGGTCACTGGGACCACCTTTTTGAAAAGGTCACCAAACCCATGGCTAAGTTAGGCTCACGAGCATGTGTTTCTAACAATGAGTGTCGGCTAGCATGGTTTGATTCTAAACGCCTCAGTAAACCACAGTGATCTCAGGGTAGAATGACGTAACAAGGTTCTGAACGCACAATTGGAACCAATAACACCGCCAGTGTTCAGAACATGTCTAGCGGCTGGTGACAGTAACTGTTTGTGTATTGACGAAAGTCCTCCTCGGAAACAGATAGCTCTGTACCTATTCAGGCAGCTTTTCCTTCGTTCTGAAGAGTATATATTCCTCTGTTCTCCTCGAGAAGCGCTACTCGCAGCTACAAATATATTACTAAATGCAAATTGCTCTCCCCAACTGGCTGAAACCCTTCGGCTGAATGCACCGACAGTTTCCGGCTTCAAGCGAATACATAAAAGACAAATGTACTAAAAGTTCGTTCAATCTCATTGATTATCCTTTGTATTTTCCAGTGCATTGTGTAATCGCCTTAAAAAGATCGTTATCTGTAGACTGTTATGTTGCAGTTTATCCAACACTTCGGATGTTGGTTTTCGTTTGTGACTTTCTAGGAACCTTTCAGGTTAATTAATAGATTGAACAACAGAGGGGAGTGAGTTTTGCTCTTTTACAAACCTGTTTTGGACACAGAATCGTTTCGCTCTTGAGACAAGTGGGCTTATTCATGCGCAGATATCTTTACCGTGTTAATCTAATGAAATTCAAGTATTGACTAGACTACATGAATTTCCTACAGACAACATTTTACCAAAGCCGTCTTCTCAACAATTTAATAGTAGGTCTACAAAATGAGGGCAGATGATTTCAAATGTACATACAAAATTCGTGCTAGGCTAACAAGTAATCTGTATATTTTACTTACTGCAGAAGATATATGAGAGCGCCTGATATTTTCTGTGTTGTAAGACTGGCTTATATGCATTTGTTTCCGTAGACGATCCTTTATTTATGTTGCAGTAAATGTGACATCGGAGGTTAAGTCTGTTCCCATTACCATTTGGTACAAAGTCCGCATATTTTCTGCGATCCAAAATGTCACTGTCGCACTGCACGAAACAAACACTGGAACGAAATACACACCGTTTTGAAGTCTGTTCCTGTTGTTTTTTTCACAGTAAGCCTTCTTATCTTCAACTTATTCTCAGTTTAGTCCAACGACATCGCATTGAGTTAACCAATGCTAAGTTCTATTAGCTACCGTACGAACATATACTAGTCAGAGTTGATTAGCATTCAAATTTCAACTGTCGTTCTTGTACACGATTATTTTGCTGGCCGAAGCCAGTTCGCCTAATTTGCTGAGCAAGCCTAACTGCCACTTACACCTGATCCTGATGTTTTATAAACTGGAATCATCTCCTCGTCCTTATTCCTACTCCATAGGACACCTACGAATCTTCACGATCGCACTTCTTTAGTGAAATACACAGGTGATGTGGTGTTAGGTGCCCGAGCTGCCAGACAGCTTACCCGCACTAGTAAGTTGCTCACAGTTTGGCTACCTCTGTCTTAGTACAATCAAATGTTTGACATCTTGCTTTCGGCTTATGCTGTATGAATTAATCTAAGGTTGTTGAAGGCATCAGCTGGCTGTAACAGATAACTGAAAAACAGATGAGGAACAATGAACAATAGATGACAGGAGTATACACGAGTAGCTGGGAACTTCCCAACCACTGAAAGCTAACTCATGAAGACTGGAAGAAGACTGACCTATGAGTCACTCCGAAGAAAACACGGTCATAACTCGTTTGCATTAATAGGGTTTGTGACGAATTGGAAGGCAAGATCAAAAGTGCACCGGTTAGAAGGACGGATAACACAGCGAAGTCCTATTCAGAAGGCCCGCACATAGGCGAGATACCAACAATAGTAATGAGGGGCCGAGAACGTTCGTGAAAGTCTGGAAAGTCTGGCACCCCCCCTTAATTTAAAATCTGTCTACAGCAATAGTGTTTCAAGTCTTTTATAAGTCAAACAAAGTGTTTTTCGAGAAATTAAGAACTTCCCCGAATGCTCTTTAAAATGGAATCAATGTGAACGACTGTCCGATGCATTAATATCCCCTCGTAAACCGTTGCCACGAATTCTATCTATGAAGCAGTTAGGGTTTATCTTGAGTAACAATATGACATCATCACTTCATGTTCTTGGTGTTTTAATAAAAATCAGAAAACACGCCTTATATCCGGATTTAAATTCCCTCGTCAACACACATCAACTAGTCAGTACATTTATCAGTGCTTGTGATTTTCCTCATTGGAATTATTGTTAATCCTTGGTTTCCTATTGAGGTCGAACATAATTTGTGTAAGGTCTCCACGTAAGCAAGACGTTGATTTCATTTTCTCTTTAATTCACAGTGTGCGAAACCTTTCCGGTAAAAATGCAACCTAACACAATTAGTCACTTTTGTTCACATCCTTCTAGATCTCGGTAAACATACTCGTTTGCACGCACCCGATCCTGCTATTTTTCAATCATTCCTCAATCGACCTAAATTTCACACAAATCTAGAGTTTTAGTCTAGACAAGGAACCCACAAGTGACACTTACTGTTAAACTCCATCACCTGATTTCCTTGGGATTCATGATTAGTGTCATTATTTTCATATTCTTCTTGGTACTAATATTGTTAATAACAGTACTGGTGAATCGTTTAGTGATGGTAGTCGACGTGCCAAACCGCTTCCTCTTGGTGATGACTGAGTATTCCCGCTGTAAACTTCTACTGGTTAATCGGTCAAAAACTCCATATTCACCTGGCTCCAATGAACAAATTATAATCGATCGTCAAAAACAAATCGCATCAGTGCCCCAGCACCGGTGTCTAACAGTACACAGGGTAGGCAAGCAGAGTACTTCTGTACATATTGCATCACATGTTTAAATCTACTGCAGGTTTGTCGGCACATATCTGCATGTATTGACAAAACGACGGCCCAGAACAAGGAGTAAGTGTTCAGCCTCCTGAAGTCACTGACTACACCAACTGTGAACACAAACTCCCGACGAAGATAGGCGTCAGCTAACACGTAATACCTGTGCATCCCACTGAACACAATTTGGGCAAACTCACATAAATGAAGTCCACTGGACCGAATTCGTCTCGGCAGAAATCGGCTTCTTTTTCCAGACTTTCCAAAGAACCAACTCCGTCCTGCCTCACTCGGCATGAACCCCATCAATGGTTTCAGTCGTATTTCTCAGGTCTTTAGCCCAGAAGTACCCGGACGCGACTATGCCCCCTAAACTGACAGAAAATCACTGCTCCCACAATCCAGGTAACTTACATTTAACAGAAGACCGTAATGCTGCAAATCGAAACCACAGAAGCCGAACAAACAAACAAACTTCGGTAACCGTGATAGAGACTGGCAAAGAGGTCTCCTTACACTGCAGTGAACTGTTAGTAATCATTCGTGATCTCCGAACAGGCATTTCCACCATAGTACATACAAAATTACTAATGAACGTGCTTCCCACCTAAGCCTTTCCGTACACCTGGCGAATGATCATTTGGGGACAGGCTCTCGTCACGGCGAGAATGTACACAACCAGAAAGCAGATCCGGAGAGCATATTACGCAGTTATTCACAACTCGTGACACCAAATAAAGAAAGATACAGCTTATACATTTTTTGCGAAAACTGGAGAATTGCTTATAAGACGAACCGCGGCCTCCTGATTAACTCTGGTACTACCCGGTTCAATCGACTCCACCGTACATGGATGTGAGATCCTCGCACAAGATTCTTGTTAATATCCATTCACCGAACTACTTGAGTATATGAAACCACGTCCGACCACCGAATACCCAACAGCTATCTCTTAAGTGCCGAAATGTCAACTATTCAGCAAGCGACCACGCGTGTGGTATTTCATCTCAGCGCCATCCTCAAAGCCCATAAGAGCAACTGTTAGCATTGCGATCAAATATAAACTAAATTGGATTGTGACTAAGATATTGCTCTGCTTCACACCAGCGACGAAATGAAACCTACCACAAGTTAATCAACACAGCTGCATCTTCGCCTTCATACCCATATTCAACAATCCAATTACAGTCGTAAACTTCCGTGGATGTCCAAACCTAACAGGTATCACCTAGTGTTTTTCAGCTTACGGAATCAAAGGTCGTAGCCAACTTCATGAAGAAGGCGTACGGCTGTTGGTTGTGTTCACGGCACTTCTCCTGGTTCTGTCAAACGCCGAACGCCATATCGATTGTAGTGCAATTAACCCGAAATCCAAACTGCGCCCCGGAAACTGGTGTCCAAGAATTTCGCGCTAAGTTGGTTGAGTAGTTTCCCTGCTAACACCTCTTCAGTTCAGTTCAGCAGACTGATGCCAGGATTGCTGTTGGTTCTCTGTTTGCTCATATCACCTTTAAGCTGAGACACGAACTATTGAGGACTTGTCTGCTGCTGTTAAGTGAAGTGAACTAATTGGAGTGAAGCACACTAAAAAAAACTGGGACGCCATGCTTCAGATGTACCCTGGCAACCCACCTTCACCTGCAGTCTTTCCATCTCACAGTTGTTTAATAACCGTTTACACCAATGCTGAACCTGCGGAGGGAACAAGTGAAGCTTTTACACCTTGTTGCGGGATGCTATTCATGGTCACCCAACCAGTGGTAATAGGCAAGACAGCGTTTGCGACAAACTTTCATGATGTCCTCCGGGTGTGTACACAACTCTAAAGCCTCCGTCAATTAGTGCTTTATTAAACTGGGCAGATGGGTCAAAATATCGCCCAGAGTGAATCATGAAACTTTTTGGGTTATCGGCGGTCGGCGTAGCCCTGCATCAAATCACCTTGCATTCTCCACCATTCGACCCTGATTCCGCGAACTTTATGGGCAAGTTTGCGGTAAATATTACGGAACGTGGTTTAATTGGCTTCATTCTCTGAGTCCATTCTGGAGACAATAAGCGCTGTGTTTTTCTCGCGTGTCGATCTAGAGATAACTGTGTTGTCACCGTCCAACAAGTCCGGGTGATGTTGGCTATGAACGCTGTTCGGTTGAGTGGATGCTAACGCAATCGAGTTTTTGTGATAATCAACTCGTGACTAACGATTACGCGGTACGGATGATTGCCGTTTTGATTGACTGCTACAATTTTATGAGGGCTGAGGACTCCCAACCAGGCTTCTAAGCTGCCCCCAACTCGCGGGTTTCAGTACTCCAGAACGAACAGTTGGTAACTCATTCGTGTCGAGTGCATTGTAGCAGACAGTTAATCACAGAAATCACGAGTGTGACAAACGCTTGAACCATAAACACCAAGAAATGTGACAGACATACTTTGACCAAGTCGCAGGCACATGGACACGATTCCAGGACTGATCCCATGTGGTTCGTCTATCATCAATATATTGACTACGATGTCAATCGAAGTATTTTCTCAAATGCACGGTTGTGTGCGCATCAAAGCCGCCCGCGATCCCCAAACTCGTGGTAATACTCAAGCTGCGTTCTGATTGGTCGTATCTTCAACTTCCAACAGTTCGATCGTCCACACACTTAAGAATGACGCTATCGTTTGTAAAATGTCACAATATGGTATGTAATTCTGGTGAGTCAGGTGTTCTCTCTGGCATTGTTATGGCCCGTGAGACTTAATGTTGATTGCACCCAAATAGGAATAAAACACAGTTTTGAAATTACACTTCCACGGTTATGCTTTAAGAATGTTTATCTAGTGAATAAGGATTGCGAATACAGCCATACAGTTGAGAACCTGAAGGTCACGGGACTACCAGCAGTACCGCTGTTACTCTTCTAGTCTATTACAGTTTCG
Organism: Paragonimus heterotremus; assembly: GCA_013368495.1. NCBI lineage: Eukaryota > Metazoa > Platyhelminthes > Trematoda > Plagiorchiida > Troglotrematidae > Paragonimus > Paragonimus heterotremus. The sequence goes on from LUCH01002558.1 coordinate 66,254, forward strand.
TTGCATTTCCTCATCTAACAAAGTCATTCAAATTGGAGTGTGCAAACAAATGTTTGCAGGAAACTTGCTTTTACTTCTTCGTGTGAGCAGGTCATCTGACCTGCCTGATAAACCACTGAACACACCGAGTCCGTCAAATGTTTTAATTTTTCACCCTACTCATGTTCTTACGAGTAGCCCATCGAAATATACTTAAATATTAAAAAACGTCATTTTTATGCGCTCAACTAACTCTATTACACGTGACAAAAGCTAGCACGGCGATTTGTCAATATAATTTTCCTTCTAAATTTATTTTTGAGTACTGGCGACTCTGTAAGGATGCCCAGAGAGGAGTGTAGCCAATATTGACGCATTAACTGCAAACCTCGGACAATCTATTTGACGACCGAGTTCCCGTCCAAACTTCTCTTGAAGTCCATTTTTGTCGGTCAACATCATTCATACCTACTTGAGGCACCAAAACACATAATTTAAGCCCTACCCAAAAATCGTGTTTTTTGCAGCCGTGCACAATACCACTGTTGGTGAAGTACAGTTAAGCAGTCATCTCCAAGGCAGCGAACAACGGAAAGCATGGCCAATTGCGGTGGACCGGTTTGTCTCTTGATAAGAGTGGTCTTTATGCGATTAAAGTCTTGCCCATTTCAACAGTAAACGTTTTGGGTAACGAAAAAATTGTGCTCACTGGATGTTGTTCGATCTTGGGAATTGGCGTAGTTCCAGTATACTATTCGCATCATATTCGATTCAGTCAGTAACTTCAGACGACTATGTGTTATGCGCAGCCAAACCACTACACCTCACCATGGTAGAAATGATGAAAAGATGTTTTGATGGAATCCAAATTTTAAACCCACTAAAAATTTTTCATTCAGTCAAGCTCACAATTATCGTCCAAACCCATTAATCTTGCGAAACCTGATTTTGTTTAGGAAAACAGCGTAAGATCAACCAACTGTGATTAGTGAAGCCATTTTTACCAAAGTAACGATTCCCGTAAGCATTTTTGTTGGTGCACAGGATGAATGCATCCTCATGCAGCAAAGCAAAAAGAAGATTAAATATAACAACAACCAGTGCAACCGGAAACGGAAATTTTATCCCAAGTTGAGTAGAACCTACAACTTCGTAATGCCCCACAAGTGTGGATGAACCAAGTCGATCCCCGCTGGTTCGTCTCTGCTCCAGATAGACACTTAATCATGTGGGTTGAAACCCAACTGCAGAAGACGTCAGAACCAACTTTTAAAAGGAGCCATTCAAAAATTGGATCGCGGGGACGGTGAATAAGTTCGGTGGCACAACTCCTAACGAAGCAGCCAGCAAGCATCATGCCACATCGATCGATCGACCCTCGTTCGGATTGTACGGTCGTGGGCAGTTGTATGGTTCCACTAGGTCAATTAGATTGCAGCCGTGCGGTCGAACGCCTGTGCACTATCTGGAATGTTTTCTCGCGTCAGCTTTTCAATAGCCCCCGCAACGTGATTTGTCCTAACGCCGTGATTGCAAAATGTCACGGTTTCATTTGATCCTCAGTGCGTATGACTGCCGTGTATGATCGTCTCATTTGATTTGTTTCGTGTCTTATCGCCCATTTATAGTTATCGTTTCGTCCTATAAATTCGGGGTCCTATGGCCTGATTCTGACTCGTTCTCCTAATAAACGATGTTGCCGAGTCTCTTCTCCTTTTCGGTTTTGAGTAAAACGGCTGAGCGGTAACCAAAAGTGGCCATCCAATAGAATATATATGGCAATCCTTAATCATACAAAGCACTCATGGCAAAGCTGATCAAGTGCGAAGACCGTATATGGCAGTAGTAACGTTAGGACGAATGAATGTATGGGAGTGTCAACGAATGAACATGAAAATGAAAAGTTTAAACAGAGTCGAAACGTACAGGCGCAGTTACAATCCGAACGCCAAGACTGCGATCAAGTGTGGGTGGTGTTCAATCTTGAATTGACCTAAATCCCAGAACCTTCACTACTCCTTCAAATCAACCGCAGTTGGTTCAATGAAGATAGCAGCTTCAATCTAACTGAGAAGTCCAGACCACGGAATTATTGACTGGATAGAACCGGTACTTGTCACGTGCAATTCATCACAACATACAACCGGAGTGTGTATGTGATGCTATATTTCAACCAGTCTGTTCACAGATCCTGAGTCGTGTCTAACAGCACGCTTTCGTGAAATCGCTGCGACTGTTGTGGTTTGAATTCATTTTAACGAAACAACCACTCACCACATCGTTACTTCTGATTCAGAAGGAATACTTAGACATTCAAGCTACTCACCAACGCTGGGCACTTGACGCCTTATGTAGTGAGTAGACTAACTGTCAACTGGTTACAGTTTGTGCGCGCCTGTGCTCTTCCACAGTGACTGAGATATTCCTGTATTGTTTTACAGATCTTCTTGTGTTGATTTGGAAGCCACTACCGAGGTCTGAGTTTCTACTACATAGTACTCGACAATTAGCAAAATAGACTAACAATTGCAATAAATTTGTAAACGACGTTTATTTTAAAGTCCTCATCCTTTGCAGCTGGCTGTATTCAACTAAGTATCAAACTCATCTACTGCTTAACCCAGTTTACTGACACACAACAGCGTATAGGGGGTCAATTATCTCGTAAATAGCTCGTATTCAGCGGGACAGATTCCGAAACAGGGAATCGGAGAAAGGTAAAACAACGCCAACAGAGAAGAGCTTATCAGAGCTACGTTACCACATAAAACAAACCGACGTTAGTTAAGCAACTACTTCTGAGCTGATCAGACCGATCGGTATGACTGTATGGAATCCTCAAAGTTCGCAAAGACGGGCTGCCATCATGCCCAAATCTTGACGTGAATAACTCTCCAAATCACAGTCCACCCCGATGCCTAGTTCAAATGCTAGAACGAGAGCAAGAATAACTCCGTCTAGGCTGATAGACAAGTCCGAGCTTGTGAGGTCTGCTGACCCACTCAACGATAGGTATCAACGGGTGCCCTTCCCAGATGTCATGTCACTACACACAAAATGTGCTGCTTAAAGAAAGAGTAGAACAGTTAAGTAACTACGTTGAATGGAATCAAATAGACATTGCAGTGCTGGTTTGAAAGAAGAAAACTAGTTATTTCGCGCGCACATACACAGAAGGTTCAACAGTTACCTACACAGAAAGAAAGATGGGGCAGCTAGACGTTTCTACATGGTCCATAGTTCGCAGGTGCACCTACAGCCAAAATGAAACGAAATCATTTAGGACTCACAATTTTCAGATTTCTTCTCTATAAACGCTAAGTATATTGCATATTCGATATGATAAATGTCACCACCGGTACACAGCGCCTTTTAGTGCAACTTAATCGTGCACACCCGAATATACAGTTCACTCTGGAGGAAGGCGTTATATTTTCTTGAAGTAGTAATGTACCATGAAATGGAGGGATCCATCCAAAGATCAATCCCCATTTTTTAGAAAAAACGGGACGACAGTACATTCTTGTTCAGGTTTTGATCCACTGAAGCAGAAACGAAGCTTGTTTTACTGTATAATCGATAGAACAGGAAAGAAACGCATACCTCGAAATGACATGACAAATCCAAAAGATTTCTGGACCAGAATATAAAAGTGAGACTTACTCAACCAGTGATGGAAGCAGTAGTGATAAGGCCCATTTGCATCAGTTTGACAGTTGAAGGCGATAAAGCTAGCGAACCGATCAGTCGTATACTCGTGAATACTACGTTACATAGATAACCTGCTTACTTAAGGGTCGACCACTATGGCCGTTTGTCAAGGTTTTCTTCATCATTTTGTACTTTCTCTTACGTGGTGTTAATAAACAGGTTATGGTTGGAAAACCACTCGATGATTGCCAGACAGGATCCGTCAGAGCCTCCCGAACTGGCGTGAAGGAACTCATCTCGAACACTACTGAATCGTATATGATCAACACGAATCATCGAATCATGGCCGATAGAGTTTTCAGTATCAGTTACAGTGTTCCCTCTAGACTCTTGAACTGTCGGAGCGAGATTTTTTATCAGCGGCTGAGATGATCTCACTCAGATTCTACAGTCTTCAGAGACCGCGTTTAAAAAATATCCGTACAGCCTCTACACCTGTCGCCAACCATGCGTAAGCCATCTGAACCCCATTCACTCGATTAAAACGTTATAACGTACCAGTCATGTTCAACATAAACAGAATACATGCAAACACTACTACCACAGGGTTGCCACGATCGTTAAAATTCAAGTTTTACATAAAAATCTAACGAATCCCTTGTAAGTACATATGAGTAATGAAACGTACAGAAAACGGCTGTTTGTAACGTTGACATATTATGAAAACAGTTCATGCTGAACAACTGGTGTGATGACTATCCACCATGATACACAGAACAGTATATTAACAATGCTTAAAATGTGGTTGTAGTATCGACAGGCGTGGGTGAACGCCGATACTCAATGTATGCACACAGATTCGTAGGTGGGAAATGGCATAGACAGGCAGACCTATCAGTAAACGGAAGTTTCAGAACGGCGTTAGATCGCTGTCGGGTAACAAATAGCTCAACATCCAGTCCAATATGTATTAATAGTTCAAATTAAAAAAACTGTACACCAAGCTTAGGAATCGGATACCTTGGGTCAATCTGTGGAATGTATCAGCTATTAGCAATAAGTGTGCTAGCCCGAAGAAAGAAAACACAAGTTTAACCTTTTGAGGGAAGTTGTCGTTATTTGGTGGAGGTACAACAAACGATTAATTGGAGAGCAGAAAGTGTTGTGAAAAGCGACTTGGTTGTTTAAATACGGGTCTAGGAGAAAGAAGAAATGAGTGAAGGACGGAAACAATTAAATGGATACATAATGATACCGATAATTCGCTCCTTGTCGCTAACGATAATTCACTCAGTAACGCGTGATCGACAATTCCAATGAAGCTTATTCAGAAGGTCGGGTTAACGAGACTATCTTCCAAAGTCAGAAAAGCGATCGAAAGAATTGAAATTTATACGGTAGCTCAGCTGGTAGAGCGCTTGCCGCGTAGGGGCATGGTGTTTCTGTCGCTGGTTCGAATCCAGCCGAAGCCCTGACTTTTCACGGTTGGGTCTCATCTAAATTATACGGTATTGTTGACAAAATTACAATAAAAATGCTCCTTCACTTTGAATGTGAATTAACCGGATACACAAAAGTATCCAACAGAAAAAGTTTTCAAAACGGAGTAACTAATCACGAACCCACAAATAGCTACCAATCAACAGGAAATGAACTCAAAGAAACAATCGAGTGCAGATGAAGATGAGAGCGCGTCAAACGATACCAAAAACAAGAAAGTTTTAATGAACAAATAGTAATAGTTTTTTTAAAAAAAGAACATTTTATGTGCAGTCATGGTACGAAATTCGTCACAGTTGTTTACTGTATACAGCAAAAAAAGTAAGGGCAAATTTAGGGACAATTTTCTAAAAACAAACAAAGCATGCTTCAACGAATTCACCGTTCTGCATCATATTAAACATAAGACGACAAACGTACAGAACGAACTTCAACAAATCCAACAAATATCGTGGAAACATGGAATATCAACAACACATACTGAGCGCATACTTAAACCAGTGACTGAACTGAATGAGGGTGGTGAAGTTGCGAGATGATTTGCTAAGGCAAAACAGGGTAAAAAGATGCACTGTGTGCATCGACTGAACAGAATGTTTCTGGCTGACTAGAATTCATATACACAGGCGAAGTAAAACAGAAGAAAAGAAGAGAGAAACCTCATGTGATTCACTTCGTCCACACGGATCCCCGATGTATAAAAGAATGCACATGATGAGTATGGACGATGATCATAGCAAAACACACTTTTTGTACGATTTGGTGTTCCGTGGTGTCAATGCAGTGATAATAGCTTCGTCAACAACGTTCTTCAAACCACGCTAAAATGTAGAGAAAACACCAGAGTTAGCACTGACATACAAGAACCATCGCGGTGTTGCATAAGAGGAAGTAAACAAAAAACTCCGCGAAAGACATTCTTAAGTAACTGCCAGATAGCAAGGCAAAACTAGCGGCAGCTGGTTGGAGAGTGAGTTTCAATGCAAAATTGAGAAATTCAACATAATGTAACGCTTTATGCCACATATCCATTGGTACTGCACACAACGTGGATGCAATGGTGAATTTCTACGAGACTATTCGTTTGAAAATGACACTGAAAAGAGAGACAACCATGTTCCAGATAGCATCTGTTTCTATTGCACCACAATCCAGTACAAGCAGATCAAAATTACTCATTCATTCGGTACAAACGGCTTTCAACCTGACCAGAGAGTACTGAGACTCGGGTCACTACTTACTTCACTAATGACGTAAAATCTCAGGTTTATTACAAAGGTTGCAAACTACACGGAAGGACTAGAAATCATATGGATGCATGTATGCCATTGACTGTGGTACATTACCAACTGGGATAGCATTATCACGAGGACCCCCAGTCGAGCAGGCGAAACTTACCTACTCTGCTTAGTGGAATGGTTAGGGTTTCATATTTCGTAATCACGAAGAGACCCAGATAGACTACACAATTTCCTCGCAGTGGTCTACAGGTAGTGTTCGCTGACACTACTAGACTATGTGGCCAGTTAGTGTGCCCTGGCACAGTATCCAGACTCCAGTGTCATATCCTCAGCTTCAACTACTTGACTCGCTGATCCAACGTTACCCACATGTACAAGATAATTTGGGACAGTCTCCACTCAGCCAAATCCAGCCGATGGGGATGGAACCATGCGAGCCACTTTTGTAATTTTGGGGTGCACAGTTTTGTAATCACGTAGCACTCAGCTCCAAAAATTTGACTGCATTGTTCAACGGAAATGTAAGAAAATATCAGAAGAAATGTCTTAGCTACCGTAAAGATGTAATAGAACAATTGTCCCGATTGTACTTCGCTGAAAGGTGAAGCGAAATAAATTGCCGCAACCTTGCTAGTATTCACCAGTGCTGTGGTAATCCACCGGATCTTGGGTTTCGCCAGGTTGTAACATATCTGCGGTGCAATGCACCTAACTGCTCACCGCGTCCTCACGTTGTGAGTTAAACATATCGCGCATAAGTCAAGTTCTGCGGGCATTATTTGTAACTACTGGTCCAAAATGGTCGTCAATTCGTTTGAAATAAGTGTCACGTGCTGGTAACTAAAATTCACAAGCTCACAATTACGACGGATTCTTAAACGTCAGGAAATACTGTGCATCAGTGTTAATTAGTAAGGGGGTTAGGTTAACAACCGTGTCGTATAACTCAGGGATACAACTGAATACAAGTCTGACAAAACAGAGAGATTGCATTCACTGCCGAATTCAAAAACGATGAATTCAGTTAAAATAAAAACAATCGAAGAGTGTAACAGTCAACAGAGTTAGGTAGGTAACTAGGTCTAACAGAGCTTCCGGCGTGGCTTCGTAAGCTCAGCTGGTAGAGCGTTTGGCCAGTCTGTTTCTGTCGCTGGTTTAATACTAGCCGAAGTCCAGATTTTTCGTAATCGGATCTCTTCTAACTTATCAAACTGCCAAACTACTCATCAATAATACAGGAGTAATAATTGTGAAGAAAGACAGGCACTATAACCACAAACAAGAGCGTATGCACAATTTTGAGAAGCGGATTAACTGTCAGAACCCACAGTATGCATTGCTTGAATACTTTCAAATGATTACACAAACACGACTTAACAGGTAAGATGATGTTTAATGTCGGACATCAAAAATGGCGAGTTGAGTGATATGGCCGACTGAGTGAGTTGGACCCACATAACCTAGATGGATGTCAGAAGAAAGACAATTTTGACCTCCAAACCTCGAGTTATAAGAAGTGCTGCACACTAGACTTGAAGCACCCAGATTGTGGTCAGTTTTGATGTCCGATAACAAATGCGTGTTCCAGTTAAGGGTGAAATGCAAAACTGTTAGACAAGAAACCAGCTAGCTAGCTTGATAAGAAGAATGAAGTGTAGAACTAAGCCAGGTCCGAACGGAAGTCCATGAAAAAGCAGTCATTACCACTCTAACATTCTTGTAATTCCAACAACCAAAATGAGTATATTGCTTCGATTTCCTTTGGATCCTATCAATGGGAATGAAGGAAGTCCAAACGACCGCACAACCGATAATACCCATACACGCCCTTCAAGACTGCAGACTAGTGAGATTACTACTCAACGCACATTGGCTCATTACGGCACAAAGCAGACAAAAACAAGCAGTAGCTCAGTGATACCACGCTCGCCCAGTAACGACAAGATTGCACACATCAATTCTGATTACCGTGGGTACAATTGTCTAGGTTCTAACAGCCACAAGCGTCACTCCGGCACACTTTGAATGGGGATGTTGTATATCACTCCACGTCAATAACGCACATGGTAAACAGTATTGAAAAGAAGTACTCAAATTAATGACAGTCCTGAGTGGCAGGAAGATCGGAAACTGAGAACGACGATCAGAAACGTGAATATTTTTCGTATGATCTAGTAAAAAAAGAAATTAGTGTTGCATAGCTGGCGAGTGATACACGGACGTGTCAGTCACGCAAAACAATGCTGACAATCGTTACGTATCTTCAGGTATCACGTATCACAAACCCGACAACAAGCAAGCTTCCACGTCAACAGTATCTTCCGGTCATCACGACTCGACAGCAGAAATACGTTAAGTCGACGTGTGTTTACTCAAAAGTGTGCACCACACGAATTGCTGGTCCCTGAATCAGTGTAATGGCGGCCAACGGCAATTGGGAGAAAAGAACCATTAAGGTAGATATCAACGTAAGTCAAACTTACCCACAAATCACACTGGATTGATTCAAACATCGTAAACATGGGGTAAGTCCAAAATGTCCTCATCTATCTTATAAATCAGCATCAACACTCATTAAAAAGTGAACATGCAGTTGATGTGATTCACCAATTATTGCAATGTCCACATTTCAATTTTGAACAAATGGCCTCTTCAGTTAGTGATAAGTAATAGGGGGTTTTGATTGAGAGATGTCGAACATCGCTCACAAACTACTGCAATTGTCACACTCTCATACACTTCCCAGCCAGCCTCTCTCTCAAAAAAAGCACTGGACTGGAGTTTCACACTTATCAGAACTCGTCAGTAGTACATTTCCTTGCCATCGTCGGGATTTTAGCTTTGGCTACGTTTTGACTAGAGCTGGGCCTAAAATCAAATTGCGACTGTGGCAAGGATATGCACTGCTAACGAACTCCTACAAGAGTGAAATTCCAGTATGGTGCTCTTCTTTTGAGAGGGCTGGCTGAAACGTCTGTGGGGGGTGCGACAGCTACAAACAGTTGTGATTGACGTTCAACCTATCTCACTAGTGTCTGTAACCGGTCAGTCTTCTAAACTAGACGGTTCAATTAACGCACGTAAAACAGTAAGCGCCAACAAGTACAATGTCATTTTTATTTCTATATTTTTAGAGCAAGCTTTTTCATTAGGTTCCATCACAATATTGGTACACACAATAACTTCTCTCAACGGAAATGCTGTTGGAAACCGCAATCACCTGAGTTGCGGTAAGCTATACGACAGCTGACTGGACAAGCTGACAAAACCGTTCAATTATACGCTCTTCATTTCATTATACTGACGAGTAATATCAACATAAAAATACAATTTTGATCAATCACATAACACTGTGGACAGTAGTCGTGCGTACTGCAGCAGGAAGCTGGTTTTTGCAGTAGGATTTTTTCGACACAATTGATTCAATGCTTAAAGTGCGAACCAATCAGACACATTGGATAGATAAGACAGGTTACTGTTTGTCGTCTACATACAAATTCAGAGCGGTAAAAATCGGCAACTTCTAAAATAAAATTATTGTTTCACGATTCCTGAATCCCAAGTGTATCCGCGCCAACGCCCAGTAATAACAACAGCTTTGTAAGCCACACAAGACAAGACAAATATAAAATTTAGTATTGAACATGGAACAAGATGAACGGCAAATCGGAACTAGACTAACAGAAATAAGTTTGGTTAAAAACAAGCACACAAACGTAGCTGGCACACGAAATCACAATTATTGTTACTTTACGACGGTGTTGCTCTAGACTGGATGCCAAACACCATAAAGTTAGCGAAAAACCTTCTCTGACTCGAACACCGAACAAAAGTACCGTGGGTGTAGAAAGAGACAAATAACCAGAATGGATAAGTCACCGTGATTTGTGCTGGCAATAGGTATTGTGCTATGGTCCGTAGTTGTGGTTGGCGATGTGTATCCAACTATCAACCTAGTCTTCACTCTACGCATCTAATCACATTCCGTTAGTAATATCGCCACAGTCCTGATTACTGACAACTGTAGCCAAAAAACTGGTGTGCAGCTAGAGGTGGAACTGAAAAGAGATGAAACTATTATCAAAATGCTGAACTACGCTGAGCCACTCTACTGACAATATCCCATCACATGATGGCGATGTTCCATTCACACTGGTTGACAGCCCGTCATTCACACGTGATTGGGGGCTGTGTGCGAACAAATTGTCACCTCTGTAAGTAGCAAGTCTCACTAGACATAGTATAAGAAAGGACACATTTCAACAAAGACCAATGCATACAAATGCACCACCCCTCGGCTTCAATTAGCAGAGCAACGACAACAAAATTCCTATTCGATAGCATCATTGGTTCTTTGGTTACACAGAAAAAATTAACTTACCACGGTGTTAGGTGGACAACCACCAAACAAACAACTGCATTCAATTACCGCACCTTTACATTGTTTTCCATTTACACTATAGCTCACCGTTGGTGCTTCGTTAATGTGGACTAATAATATCGCATCACTCTGAGCGTTCATCTTCCAACGTGCGTTTTCATATCGACAAATACTGCGTCAAGATTTGTTTGTCTTCTCAGTTCGAATCGCGTGATTGGATATACGATTAGCTGATCTGTTCAACAACTCAGGGACATAACGCAAAGCGAACTTGTGGAAATCGGAACCACAAATTATTTCGTTAAATTCGTTTCTTTACTGGTAGCTTACAAAAACGCCTACCTGAGTTAAGGCCGAACATTCCAAATATTTCACGGCCTTTAATTCTTTGGCAAGCTTTTCTCCTTGTTCCTGGGTGATAAATGCCTGTTTATTGCTTCGCATTGTGTTGACTGTCGTTTTGTCGTCCCGCAAATCCGTTTGTGTGCCGACCAACAGAAAAGGAACTTTTACACAATGGTACATGATTTCGGGAACCCACTGATAGGTGCAGTAAAAGTAAACACAACAGTTTCGTTGACATAACATAAGGAATTTGAAATACGGATAAGGATAGAAACAGTAATGCAGCGTAATACGTCCGAAACGAATGAAAACCTGCCATGAAGAAACATCCCTCGTCTGGAAATGACGCTTACGTCTACTGTAGCTCATCGTTGTTAAATTTGCCAACTTGAGATGATCGTGACAACACAGAATCTTACAAACTGAAAATGTTTTTGACATTCAGCCCTCATGAGATCTAACGAGCTTGCGCAGTGATAACAAGATCATGATATGTACGCTAAGAAACAATGGAATTACTATTGAGATGCGCATTTACACGGTACCGGGATTGTGAGTTCACAATCACTAAAATTCTATCATTGTTAGCGGTAGAGTTGGGCAGTATTGTACAACAAAATTGTTGACAGATACAGTAATGCAAAGTTAACGGATACTATTGTGTAACATTACGATTACGCATTAATCGACTATCACTTAAGATTTACGCAAGATGGGGAGATAGGCCAAAACTCAGAGAAGTCTTAGCCTGTTTGAACACGTAACATACGAGAATGGTCAGGTCAAAAGAACAAACATACATCACCACTTGGATGGCAAAGAAAAATTTGAGCTTGCACAAAGTAAATAAAATGCGTGTTGATGTTTGACTATCCGGGCGAAATATGAGATGCTACGATTGGGAATTAAGGCATTTTCTGCGCAATGTTACGCTGTAGGAAAATACCTGTTTATGCAATTGTTTCAAGTTATATAAAAGATTTTTTGACGTACAATATATTGCTGAGCTCTAGACGCACAGAAAAGCAATACGAGTAACAAATAATAGCCAAAAAGCTCACACAAGCGGTCAGAGGCAGTCAACGAAAAATACGCTAATAGTTTACAAGAGTTGAGAAGATAAGAATATTAAAAGTTAATATCACCCATTATATAATAATCGAAACTAGCAAGCGCGCACGTATTGAGTTTGAGGTGTGTAACGCAGGGTGTTGACGTCATTTTGATTTTCGTTCGTGTAAGTCGTGTGTGCATGACTTACTGGGTCTTTGGCTCCTGTGCGTTCGTGTTGTAACTATTGTTAGAACCCTAATTTCGGAAGACTACTGCTTTCCGATGTCTCCACGTTGCCTGAAGTTGGTCTACAAGTGTAACGGACAATTAAAATAAAAACGGCCGACTCGTATGTTACAATATATCACAGATGACAAACTTACCTTTGCTAAATATATATACATATATATTTATAAATATATTTATCTTATATATATATATATATGTACTTTTTGTATGCATGTGTGGTAATGTGTCGTGACAAGTTGCAAAGCGACCAGGTGACTGAACACGTCGCTTATCCGGAGTACTTCTCTTGGTTCATTTTATATGCACTATGTAGCTAGCTGAAGGGAGTTTCTAATCGTTACATTCGTTCAGGCTTAGTCGTGTACATTTTTCCTGTTCGAGTTCAGTAGGATCAGCCATATCAATTATAAAAAAAGGCCTTTTCGAATTCTACAGTAAGAATCTACGATACCGCCAACCTCAAAACTGCTATTGGTAATTTTGCTGCTGAGGCGACAATAAAAGAATCAGTTCAGGGGAAGTGTAATGAAAACTGTTCGACACGTTAATGTAAAGGTTGACTATGCAAAGTCCAACTGCCGGTACCATTGTACAACAGATCCCAGTGAACGCATCAGTCGGAAACACAATCTCACGATTCCATTTTGATCGACTACTTGAGGTGCATTTTGACATCCATTATTGTAAGCATGCGACTTATTCGAGGTGGGGCTGGCAGCAGACGAAAAGGCCCAATATACCCGATTGTCATTGTACAAACTGAACCTTTTAGATTTCGAGTACGACAATATTTTATTTTGCAAAGAAGGCCTGCGACATCTTCAAAATCACCGTAAAGAACATGTGCCCAATCATCGGCGGACAGTCCTCTCGGTTCAGAATCTGGCATCAGCAATGAGTTGATCTGATGACGTTGTCGCCTACGCTAGAAACGTCAACGGATATAACAATCAGTCCCAGGGGCTGATTTTCCGCTGCAGCTTTCAATCTCCAGCGGATGATGTCATCCTAAGCGTGATGGAATATGACCTTGAGGCGACAGTCTGGACGGTCTCAGCCGAGAGTCAGAGGTCTACGAACTCCAAACACGGTATCAAAACGACCGGACAGATGTCAAACTCTTCGATGGTTATGACCACCATACTGGTGTTGTCAAGGCTACCGGTCGGATGGAACGCAGACATCTGATGCGAAGCGACCAAATACGAGGTTCCTTACATTCAAGTAGCAATGTGGTGGGGGGTAAATCGTATATTCTTTCATTCAATACAACCGCCAAAAGTACAACTGGAAGGATCAGTATAGCTTGACAAACAAGTAGCCCTCTAATTTTGATACCAGAATCGACGACACAGGAAGCTGTTTAAACGAAGCAATTCAGCTTCCGCGAGCTTTTCAACAGATTATGTTTCCAGACAGAAGTTAGGACGCTGTCTATCCCTAGTTCACACTCAGCTCGACGTCATTCTAGATATCAGTCTTACTTTGCGGAGGACAGGGCCGAGATGGACTCATCAGCCATGAAGCTAACCAAGAATAATACTCGTGTCACCCCAGGCGATACCTAGAGGTAACTCAGACAACTATTACAAAAAAAAACACACATTTGGCGGCGTTCACTTAACCGGCAGCTGTTGTGCTAACGCACTGCCCAGAGTCCGATTGGACCGATAAGCCGAAATTTTTGGAAACTCCCAACAGCTACTGGAGTAACGATGGTAAAGTGGACAATGCGAACGGTATACCGTTATATTGTTCGTTTTACTCCAGTTCCATTGATCACATTCAAAAGAAGTGTATCGTTCTGTAGCCATCCAACAATTCGGCATGGTCATCACCAATCGGTGTTGTGAAGAAACCAAATGCGAGGATACGCATATCTTAGTAATTAACCAAAACGCAGCAGTGGACACGCACCAACCTCTTCCTCTGCTGATATCTACGGTGGAAAACGACGGCCAGTACGCAGCGCAACAACGATGAGAAACGACCTAGAGAAAGTGTTTACCAAAAAAGATAAGAATGGGTAAAACAGAGTCAAACTGGAAAATTGGAGATGGTACAAATGCAGGTACGCCGTTGACTGCGATACACTGCAATTCCGGATAGCGTTTCTAACCAGCAATTTGAGTGATCCCGAGGACACCAGCCACGTAAACGACACCTACCCACTTTGTTCAACGGAAAAAACAAGGTCTTCATATTTCGTGACAACGATGTTGCTTGACCACCACGCGGTTTCACCCAAGTGTTGGTGGTGTTCTTCGCGGTAAACGCCGAGTACGTGTCCCCAAAAAGAGTAGACTGTCTAACGTGATTAGTTGATCATTAGATCGCGATCCCTGAGCCTTCCGGAATAACAGTCGACAAACGGTCACATCGCCCACACGATCGGCCCACTTGACGTGGGCTGATTGGCGAGGAAAGTAATGGTCAAACATCTTCCTCATGAACAGACCATGGCTGTGAACCACAAAGCAATACAAAACGCACATAAACATTACCACCCTTTCAAGGAAAATCGGGAATACTTTCGATATCACAGAGGACGCAGGTTGACAACAGCAACTCGGAAAGTTGCTGTCATCCCAGGTATCTCATCAATAATATCACAGGCGGAGGAACTGGTACTAAGTGTGCGAAATTATCTGGTCTTGAATGGACAATATGCCATGAAGAACGTAGAAATGAAAATATTCTTATATTGATGGAGCACTATAATTTGAATGTGCGAAGCGCACTCCACACAAATTAACCAGACCATTCACTTTGTCCAGCATCGTCTAGATGTCTTTGGCAGAGGGACTGAGCAACACAATACCATCCGTATACTCCATGTCAATGTAGTATGGAATTAACATTGTTGTGAGTATTCATGGTTGTGTGTGGGATGATACACTGCCAGGACGTCCAGACCTAGACAGGAGGACGATTAAGGTTCTCACCCAAAGCTTTTGGCTCAAAAGCCTGTACCGCAAGGCAGCGGGTGAATGGCAATGTACCAGAACTAGTAGTTTTTCCGGAAAAAGATGCCAGCCTTCTTCCAACCCCCAACCTGGAGGACGAGGAGACTGTGGTTTATCAGACCTTTACCTATTGGCTTGCCAGGCATGAGTGACTCTGTCGATGTGGTCAACACACCATCAATTTTAGCCCATAAAGGTCACCGAAATGCGTAAGCCGTCAGTGTGTCAAAGTCCGGTTTTGTTGCGACGAGAAATTAACGTACGAGGTTTGCAGAAATGGAATTATATAGTGGCGAAATTAGGAATGGTTGAACAAACCTGATGAAAAAGGAATGATTTCTGGATGACAAGTGACTATCAGCGTTAAGCAAACGTTTACGTCTCAATACAATCCACAAATCATAGTAGGTGAGAAGTCCGTTCCTGGAATGAGTTGATGAAAATCCGCGATAGCAAAGACTCACTTGTATTCACGACGTACGTGAAGATTTAATGGTGAGGATAGCTGCTCATAAGTGTCAGTTGCGGTGCCGTTGGTGGTCGTAAGTGAGAAAATTGGACGGTGTGCCTGGCATGTGTTCCAGAGCATGGAAGAACACTCAAACGGGTTCCGATGTACACTACACGGGATTATTCCGATGACTTATCTGGTATTAGTAAGCACTGAGTGGAAATATGTTGGCCCTAGTCGGTGCTAGTCCCTGTTGTCCTCTCAGACCGTTTCCCAAAAGGCTGAGATGTTCGTTGCCGAGTTCTTTTGAACCTGTATGGCTGAGTATATTTGTGTGTAAAATGGCGAACTATTTGATGACACCAATGAAGACCATCAGCGTGACATGGTGATGAGGATTTGGAAAGCTGACGAGAGTGATCCTGAGGAGAACGGTTGGACTTATTCGTGAGAGGCGAAAGCAGTTGAGTAACGTGTTTAGTGAGAGCTGTGGCTTTCTCATGAAGTTGATTGCTTGATGGAGCTGGCAGAATTGAATTAACATGGGGAGGTCGCACGTTCGGGGCAATTATCAGCATAACATTTATTCATAAGCAGATGAATAGAGCCAATAACGGTATGTATGACAACCAAATAGCAGTATACCAGTTACAGGTGAATAACAAGTGTGTAACAAAATGTTTGGAATCAGCAAAGCCGAGATCACGGATGAAATTATCTTGGTTGTTGCGAATCACTCACTGAAATCGTGAGAGTTTGCGAGGTACAACGAGAGGGCAGGTTGACATAAAATTGGTCCTTAACTTGTAATATATTTGCTAGATAGAGTTGTACAAGTCTAGGAATCAAAAACCCTGCAGGTAAGACTGTGTCGCTTAGCTCAGAAGACGATCGTGGTCATTTTAGATCTGAAGGCTGCTTTCGATTCATTGCTCGTAGCATTCATTGGATCTGTCTTCTTCGCAAGGGAGTACCAGAGAAATACGTGAATCTACTGAGATCACTGTATGCTCACTCTGCAAGCAGGGTGAGGGTTAATGGACAACTGTCTCAGGCGTTCATCACTTCCAGCGGTGTTCGTCAAGGGTGTCCGATTTACCTCTTGTTCTATTTTCTCATGAACGACATTCTGGAGAGTGCGCTTCGGGAATACAGTCGGCTTGGTGTTGTGCTTCTACCTGACGCTCGGTTGACTGATCTGGGGTATGCAGACGATACTGTTTTAATTAGCCCCTCAGCCGAACACATATAGACCATGCTGAATAAGGTGAGTGACCGGGCTGGTTTGTATGAAATGCCCGTCGCAACTTCAAAGTGTAAAGTGCCGCTCTATGACCGGGGCATTTCCGCTCCGACTTTCTACAATGTAGGTAATACGCTTGAGACTATAGACATTTTCATATAATTGGGTAGCATTATCTCGTCAGCCTGGAATATTGCTGGTGAAATATCAGCAAGGATAGCATAGGTATGAGTTGCGTTTGCTGAACTGCGTCATATGTGGCGTCCCAAAGACGTTTAGTTCCCACTTAAAGGAAGATTATATAATGCTTGTGTATGTTCTATTTTGCTCCACGGTTCGGGAACGTGGCCTGTTCACAACGACAATGTCAACAGACTTGTTGTAGTTGACCATTGTTTTCTCCGCCAATTAGCCCACATCAAGCCGACTGATCGCGTGAGCAATACGGCCGTACGCCGGCGCGCGTTCAAGAACGCTCGAGATGCACGATCAATTGGTCAACAGCCTGCGATGGTTGGGTCACGTACTCCGTGTGTCATCTGATCGTTTACCGTACCGGGCATTATATACTGAGACCACCTACAGTTGAGTGAAACTGCGTGGTGGTCAAGCAACAACGTGGTCACGAAATATAAAGACCCTGACTGCTCCATTGAGCAAAGTGGGTAGGTGTCGCCTGCCTGGATGGGTCCTCGTGATCACTCAAACCGCTGGTTAGAGACGCTATCGGAGATGGCGGTTTGTTGTAGTCAATGGCCTACCTGTATCCGTATCATTTCTAGTTCTTCCGCTTAGTCTCCTTTTATTAATTTTCAACCTTCATAGTAGCGTTTTCTTTTGAGATATTCCACGTCACTGTTGAGATAAGCGGCGGCCCGAGCCACAGTACCTTTTGGTCAGCCTCATGACTGCTATGATGATGATAATGATGAGCTCGTGTGACGGAGTCAAAACATGATGTGTTGCATCCATCTCGTTTCTCCAGGATAGTCTCGAAATATGAACTTGTGAAACAAACCTTACGGTTTTTTAACTGACAGTGTTCGTGACCAAAAGTCATGCCAAACCGTAGGCAGGATAATGTGTGTCTGTGTTTGTGTATGTAAGTGAGCTGTGTTTGTGTATGTAAGTGACCTGCACTGCCGCATCTCCGGAGTGACCGATCATTACGCGTTGAACGATCAGCACGCGCTTCATTTGACTCGTGTTATAGTTGCCAACCTGAATCGTGTCAAGCGGTACACAGTGAGTCGTTCTGTTTGTTATGGCTTTTGTACTTAGAAGAGATAAATCCAGTATGTATACGTTCTTGTTTCTGTGTTGGTTGGAGAATGACAGTTGTTGAACAGGTCATCACTATAAAGAAAATGTTCGCAGATACAAAAAAGAACTGAATTTAAGGAAGAACACTGGTGTGCAGCGTGCCAACGTTATGCAGTTAAACGCATAAATACAGCCTCCTGGTAAAACTGAGAAACACAGTCAACAAGAAACATACATACACAGGCGTACATACTCACCTGGTGACCTGTGAGAGTGTTAGAGAAATGCCTAAGAGAACTGTTACGCCCACTGACCCTCGGCTGTTTGCTCGCACAGTAGTATTTTGAGCACCGAGTCAATAGTGGCCACGGTTTTGAGTAGTGCTTTCCAACATGTGCTAATCACCCTTGGATTGGGTGAGGTTACTCCGTTTAATGAACAAATAACAAACGTCGCGTTTGGATAGCATAGTGCTTATAATATTATATATATATATATATATATATATATATATA
>LUCH01002559.1:21982-32503 GCA_013368495.1 Paragonimus heterotremus
GGTAATACACAATCAATTGTAGTCTTTGCGAAGGCAGGAAACGTCCGCTGTTATGAAGAGAACCATGTGTCCGAAATTGCATTTGAAACAGTAGATGCATAACTACTGAAATGCTCAGGTATGGACACAGAAAGCTGAATAGTACTGTAGTGTGTGTAAACTAAATATGCTGATGTTAGATCGCTACAACACACATCCAGTTGGAGTGTTTAAAATGAACTTCCAACGGGCAAGCTCGACCAATGCACCACAGGTTCCAGACTCGGAAAAGACAAACAATTTGGGACCACCTTCAACGGAGTTGTTTCGCATCACTTGGAAAAGTCGATTAAACATGTGACACAATTGGTTCCCTTGAAAAGTTTGAACAAAACAGTTAGAACACTAACAATGGTAGATGCAAGCATTTCGTACTGACTCTTCAGTACCGAATATACAATAACATGAGTGCGTTTTTAATTTTTTTTTATGGCAAGCAACTAGAGAGGTGGATAATCGATAATCAGGCTCAGATAGGTCAGTAAGCCCAGGAAAGGGTCAAGTTCACAAACAGTTGCTTCTGAACACAGATAGCTGGCTTGAGTCGGCTGATTGCAACTGCTCCGACAAACCGTAAGAATCTTGAGTTAGAATGAAGTAACAAGACTCTGAACGCGCAAGATTAATAGATAACGTGACCAGTGGTCAGGACGTGTCTAGCGACTGAGGAAGCTGACTGTTTACGTGTTTCAACAATATTGCCGTTCTCCGATAACACGCACATCTGCACCCATTTGGGTAGATGTTCCGTCATTCTGGAGCCCAAGCATCTCTCGGTTCTGCCTATGTAACTTTCTCCGCAGTTACCTACAAATTGGTAAAAACAATGTAAATTGGCACCGATAGGCTGATCTCCTTTGACTGAAGGCACCGGTAACTTCTGAGTCCGAGCGATTACACGGAGTTCAGCTGCACTGAAAGTTCGCTTAATCGAATTCCTCAACTGTTGTGTTGTTTGACGCATGATACAATCACCCTTAAAAGGCAGCTGTATGTAAACTTTCCTTTTCTCTACAGTGACCACCTCTTCGGATGGTACTTTTTGTCTACTGTGCCTATCTATGAACTTTCTGAGGTAACCATTTGACTGTAGGATAGAAGTAATCAGATCTAGTTCTTCTGCAAGACTGTCATGCGTACAAATTCGCCTTGCCCGTGTAAAAAGCGTATTCACTATTGCTCGGTTATGTTGGACCGGTGTGAAGCTGCTGAAGTTTAAGCATTGACCGGACCACGTAAATTTCCTATAGACAGTTCTTTTAACGGAACCATCTTCTTGACGACTTATGGGTATATCTAGAAATGGTTAGCAGTTATTGACCTCAAATTCACGAGTGACCTTCAAGTTAGGGTGACAACTATTTAGACGTTGCACCAGGTTATTTATCACCTGTTTAGATCGACTGAATATTAATGTGTCGTCGACGTATCGCTTGTAATATGACAAATTTCTTATCCCTGTAGCTTGCTGCTGTTCATTTTTTATCATGAAAAAGTATGCCAAGATGGGACTCAGTGGACTTTCTTTGGTTACTCTTGACGTGCAAAGATTTAACAGCATCATCGCTGACATGTGGAGCGTTCTCCTCTGGGTCTGTGTTTGCTTCCATTATGCTCAACAGATCAGCAATTTAGAACACGCATAACTGTTTCAGATCAGCAATTCGTGTTGGTCACGCGTATTCCGTGGCATCATCTATCGGAAGTTCAATATTTTAAATTCTCAATACTGGTACCGCTGTGTCGCCGAATGCGAACGCCTTCCAAATATCTTGTTTACAGTCTAACTTATTAACACCTCGTAACCCGCACTCAAGTTCCTGCTGTGATCTTTTACCCTGTCTCCCAATCAGTACTTTTACCCGGTATTATAAGAAACACGAAGAAAATCGATAAACGAAATTGTGCACCTTTAATTCGTATTCCGATTTAGCTCTCTTCCTCATCAATACTAAAGGTGTTCATTCACATCAAGACCAACTTAGGGTACAGGGTTGAAGCAACACTTGTTAGTTACCTGTGCAGCCCTGGAAACCGGCGGATTATTTATTCAAGGAATGTTTCTCACTCACGCTCTCAGTGATGTTTTAACGTCTGAAATTAACGGTTATATCCCTCCAAAGTCGAAAGTTAGTGCGTAACTATTTTCTTCACACGTGTGAACCCGCAAAATACCAGGTGTGGTCGTGTTCACATATTTCCGTTGCCAGTTTTTGAACAGAATCTTCCTCGATCGATTATGATTTGACAATTCTTGCGATTGTTTCTCCATAGTCAAACAGAACTTTGATTAATGATTTATGACACTGTTGAGTCCGTCAATCAACAAATCAGCATCTCCAGATTTAATCCTATGAAAGTAATGAATTATACATACGGCAGTGACTCTGAGATTCTGCCGAATGTACCCAGATTGTGCTTGTGATTCTTTCATACCGGTGATGTTGAAACCAACTTTGCGTTCATATGTTGTCGATATTTTCAAACTGCAGTGCACACTTCTGTGTTGTTGTTTCAACATTTTTACATGCTTCTCTCAACTCAGTGCCTTAAGGTCAAAGATTAGAAGCCCAGATTACTACAAACTAGCACAAGTGCGTTGGTGCGTCAACATGCTGAAAGTATTTGGTTAGTTTTCTGAAAGAAGTGTCAATCATTTCAACATGAAATGTAAGCACACAAAGTCGTCAGGTTTATGGGCAAGAAAACCAGTCTTCTGAAGTGTTTGACGTGCAGATTGTACCAGGTAGTCAGTTTCCACATCAGTTCTTACTAATCTCAAGTATGTAAAAATGGTTCCGTTGACGCCCCAGTTTTGCATGTTTATACTTTCTGAAAACACTGACATTTACCAAAAGCTAATAAGTGAGAGTGGTACCTTCTTGGTAAGCTGACTGTGCTTGTAACAGATTTTCGAACCAGATGCAAAATGCAGTTTCAATTCGGTAGACAGATTTCGCAGCAGACGGGTTCTGTAGTTTACGAGTACCTACATTGTTGATCCCACGAATATGTTCAGCTTCATTTCTACCTTCGGAAAGGATGGTGAAGAAACGACGGCTTTCCATCTACTGAACATGCGAGACATCTGCTACCAGATTCTTAAGTTACGCTATAAAGTCAGTCATCTATTGTACAATAGCATAAAATTAGGTAATGACTGGAAATAGTAATGTGAAATAAAACAAAGAACAGGGGGATTGGACCGTAACCCAACACGATTTCGCTGTGGTTTTCATCACGTTCCAGGTGATCTCCAGATATTCAGTGTTAATTTGGTCTTTTAAATGGGTGCGGACGAAACTATCGGGTGAGTTAGGTGTGTGTGCACGACCATGGTAACTCTAGGGTGTGAACGTACCGTAGTGAAGTACACAATTCAGAATAAGGCAAATTGTAGACAAGATGCTCACCTTGTAGTTTTCCACATAGTAGCCGCTAAACAACAAACAATGCATCTTAGTACCATAAGTTGTCTAAGAGTTCTCGACGCATGTGTCTATTGTCTACACAGACTATTTAGTGACATATTGTGAGACGGATTTTGGTGTTCGGGATAACATTGATGAATCCCAGGACACGCAGCGCGCCAGTTCCTCTCTTACGTCTGTGGTTTGTCCTCAAGTGAAGCTATGATATATTATTGTCAATAAATGCCCAATTCAAGGAAACCGGCATTTTAGTTGGGCGTTTTACCCTTCCAGTCGAATTTCTGAAATATTTCTCCCACCTACCCGGTAACCACTCTGCTGACTCTTAATTAACGCGACCTGTACAGTTAGGTTGTGTGCGGGAAGAAAGCAACAAGCACCACAATACTTTTACTGGGTGTTACAGTAATGAGCTTGACAATCATCCACATCGTGTTGTTCCACTGAAGGAGGTTGTAGGTATTTTGCAATAAACATTTTTGTCAGTTTGGCCTCTCGGAACAAATTTGCAAAAAATGCACACAAAGAAACCTGTTTAGTGGTCAATATTTGCACGGTCGTCAATCTAGTGACCAGCTTCTTCACAGGGCCGTGTTTGGGTTGAAAAAGTCGATTACAGACGTGACTCGTGACAAGTGACAAACTGGGGAAGTACTATTCAATACTTTATTTGAATCGCTAGAGACCTATCGAATCTCAATCAAACGACGGATGTTAGGTGATAAAGTTTTCAACCGTAAGGTAGAGGCGAAATAACTTATAGAAGCACAGCTGATTTTTCTGGCCGTTTATATACAGGAACCCTGGCATAGATGACAGATATTGCTACTTCAAACCGTAAGTAATCCTATCATACAGCTGTCTAAATCACTTACGGACTGGGTGGAACGTCCTCAAATAAGTAGCTCGCAACCCTAACAAGTGGTTACAATCTTGCACTACGCGCATTGAATATTTGAAAACCAGACTTAAAATTTTCTAATGACTGCTAAGTGTTCATGGTTGTTAAGAGTAGTACATCATTTTGTGGATCACATGCTATTGTGATATTCTTTCAGCTTCTCCATAAGCTGAATAGAGGAAGGTCGCGAATAAAGGCGAGTAATTTACTGAACGGCTGCTTTTATTGTGACTGCTGGTAAATCACGCAATTAGACAGTCATGGGATTGTCTGTATAACACTGAATCAAATATCTCGACGAGGAAGTGTTACAAATACAGACGTCTATGTAAAAACTGGACTAATTTGCTTTGCGTCACTCCGTGTAGTTTCAAAAAAATTTAATAAGGTGCACATTTAAATTTATTTCTCTCAGGGTGACTTCCCTTATTTATCGACTTGTAATCGAATTTCCCATCCTACTATCCATCCACAACGGCTTGATTTTTTTTTCAAAAAAAATATTTACCTAAGGGTAGTGATTAATGTTGGTATTCGGTAGAGTGAAAAATTCCATCAAAATTACATTCCGCAATGAAACTTCATGATCATCCAATCATGTACTGACATTGAGTGTATTAACAAATCGATAACAGGTTTTTACAACAATGAATAAATTTTGTTGATAAGCCGCGTGAAGAAGTTCTTAAATGTTGACAAAATTATGGTCATAAATAAGCAACAGGGGTGATTTTAGGGTTGCCCACAGGAAAAAGTTGCTGGGCGTTTGGGGGTAATAATTTGGTCATGCCTAACCTGACGGCAGTGGCTCCGCGCACACATGAAGGCGTGGTTAATGTTCTAGTCTTGGCGGTTGCAAGGATATGCACTGTTGATGAACCCTGATGAGAGAGAAACTCGAGTCTTGTGCTTTTTTTCGAAAGGGGCCAACTGAAAAATCTATAGCAATGCAAAAACTGCGATCAATTGTGGACGATGTTCTATTTATATGGAAACCAAAATTCCCTACTACCCATCAGTATTCAAAATATCGCTCAACGATTTAATGCATTTTGTGATTTCAACTTAGAAAGAAGTCCTGGTTAAGAGGTAATCGACTGCAGTCAGCGAACTAGTTACTGTGCCTCCTCTCGAGGCGATCGAGCAACCAGAACATTATTTATTATCCAATGCGGCTGAGCTTCTACGTATGATGTTTCAGTCCCGCCTAATTTTAAGTCGACGGCGCAGTGATCACTGTAGTTGGTACATGAAGCTTGGTCGAGATTGTTTTTAAGGCTGAAACTAGTTGCTGTTGAGTTTTGAATGGGGAAAATATTGCTAGAAGGGTGGACGAGCGTATCATTTAGTTCTGGGTCGTAGTTCTATAGGCTTGCAGTTGTCAGACAAGTCACGTCAAGACTCGGAAGCCGGTTGCAATGGTTTGATCAGTCATGCATAAATATTGATTAGGGCGGAAGCGGACATTTGAAACAACTAGCATTCGAGTCTAACGACCAAACCAGCATGACCAGAACTTCGTGTATGTATATGCACTCAACCACCGTGTTACCGTTGCCAAATCAAACGGACATCATCGCAGGCTGACCATGATACCTGCAGATGTCCCGTTGACGAATAACTGCAAAACAATCAATAGTATTCGAGTTTCATCTAACCATGTGAAACTGTGCAATGTACTGGAGTGGCTCATTCAATGATGGCGAACCAATGCAGAAGCTGATCAAACAGTCTGCAGTTTTCACGCAAACTCTCCATTTGAACGTATCTCACAGTTCACACATGATATATTTTGGCCTCGCGTCCACCGTCGAGAAGGTTCACGAATCACTTGTTAGATTCCACTGATGTCCCTCTTTGTTAGTGACTCACTTGTGCCCCATTCATTAACGGTCATTCTCAGTTATCATGTACCGGACATACTGCCGTATGTGCTAAAGGCTTCCAAGACCTAAGTTCTGAAATCAGAACATAAGAATTCAGAAAATGCTCAAAGCACTAACAGAATGTTCCGCAACCAGACGTCTAGAAACTGGTTCAACTAATGTCGATTGGTGCAAATTTTATTCAGAGTGCAAATGGATGAGCTGAGTGTGATAAGCAGAAAAATAGGCATACGTAACACTTAAGGGAGCCGGAGTTATCGAATAAGATCTCCCGTAAACGAAAAACAATTTAAGCAAGAGTGCCAAAATATTTTATCACACGCAAACCATACTTCTTACTCCACAGTCTAAATCCGAAAGAGGAAACTTCGAATATGCACAAACCAGTCAGTACAGAGTTAATCAGTTGAACATGTAGGTCGTTAGATTTTATACACTAAAGTGATAAAGACATTTTTCGAAGAGGTTTGTGCAATTAAATTGTGCATCTTCAGATGCTGATGATTCATTTCAACAATATGCATTTGGGGTGCAGGGAGTTGAACTCTTCTGAAAGAATTATCATATGTGAACACTCAACCACTTTCGCTTGTGAGTAATGATCAGGTTGCCCGATCGTCTCGAAATGGAGACAGAGTTACTGTCTGTTAACTCCAGTCTATGGCCCCTCGACTAGGACTTCTCTCCAAGTTGAAGTCACGGAAATCACCGATTTATTGAGCGACATTTGATTAACGATAAGTAGTAGGGGAGTTTAATTTTCATACAGATTGAACATCACCCACAATTGATCGCAGCTGTCGCATTCCTATAGACTGTTCAGTCGGCCCAAAAGTGCAGTGGTAAACACGGTTGCCTCATGAATAGTGTGCCCGCGGTTCAAGTCTCGACAGTGGCCAGGATATGCACTACTGACGAGAGCAAAACTTGAGTCTAGTGCTTCGGCTGTTCGAAAGGGACCGACTGGAAAGTCTATGGGAATGCGACAGCTGCTTGGATCAACTGTGGATGATGTTCAATCTGTATGAAAATCAAAATCCCCTACTATTAATCATTCTTCTAAAAGAGTTTTTACTCGTTTACTAAAATAAACGGAACATTTATTGTTGAATGATATATGAAATCACTTTATGCACTACTTACCAAGAATTTCTTGGGAAATGATTTTCTGTGCATAAATCTCTTTCTCTCAGACTAGTCATTTGGGCCAGGGTTTGTCATGTTGGGTGGAATATTCTGCGACGGATATAATGACTACATCACAAATGATAATTACCTAATAAAGTGAACAGTGTGACTTTCGTGATAAACTGAGTTTGACATATAATTAGTATGTTCGTCACCTACTTCGGTGGAGTTCATTCTTCAGACAAAATGGGTCCTTTAATTAACACCTCACAAACGAAAAACAAGAAGAAAGAAATACAAAACCCCAGGTCAGAAGAGAGAACAGAAAACTATGACATCATTCTGTTCAACCAGGATTTGAAAATGGGTCATGAAAAGGAGTTAGTTCAATTCAGTATGCAACTTAATGATGTAGCCAGTAGACATTTTTACTCAGGTAACTGTTAATCACGTCATTTTCCATTGAAAATTATACAATGTGAACTGCCCATGTGTACTGTTAGTATGCTGAGGCCATGTTGCATCCAAATTCAAGAGGTGAGAAATTTCTTGCGAAAAGCAGTTCGTAATTAATCGTTAACAAGATAGTGGACAATTCATTTGTACATCTTTTCAGTTCTTCGATCCAGAATGTCACTGTTAAAATAACTCGAACATTGAGACTGTCTGTAGGAAACAGAAGTCGCATCTTCACGCTTTTGCACGTTGCAGTAACCCATCCGAACGCAAATGTCTGACCATCTACATGGTCAAAACAAATAATCTGGTACGTGAGTGCGTAATCCAGTGTCTTACAGTTTGTACAATATGCTTAATCATTGAAGCGAAGATATCTGACAGGAATTGCTCATCTGTGTCTTTCTTGACCATGGTCGGGGTTTCATAGTGGGTATTCGATAGCACGATAAATTGCTTCGTCATCTGTTTCACGGAAGGACCTCAGATAACAACTTGTGTCTAACTAAACAGGTCAATACACGTGAACATAGTCCTTGTTAACGAAGTCGACAAAATGACCAAGTTAGATTTGGTTAATTGAGGGTCCATTAAGGTGGGTTTGTTTGCAGCTGATACTGTGTGTATAGTACTTTTGCTGTGTTTGCAGTTGGGGCGTGTTTTGACCGAGAACTAAAAATCCCTATATACATTAAGCCAAACGTAGCGATGATTTTCAGCTGGAGCAAAAACTGAGGTACGAAACTGAACTGGAGAATCTCAGCATAGTTTTGCGAGACGAAATAAGGAAAATCTATGCACCATCCAGCTGTGTGATAGACGTTCTAAAGTTTTCTTTGAATTAACTTAACGACACTCATGGTATAGTCATTTGTGAACCATTCTAAAGAGTAACATTATCGGATGGTGAATCTTCATTATCAATACCATCATCAGTTTCAGCATCTAGGTGTACTCGAGGGTACTACGGCTCGGACTGCCGCTGTTCTTCACAGTGACTCACACAGCAGCAGATTAATAAGTGAGGAAGATGAATAGAGAAAATAGGTTTTCACGAAAAGAGTCAACAGCTCCGTGAATAAAAATTCGCCACTGACAATGACCTTGCATTGAACAACCTTGTTTGAATACCATCGGTTCATCTAGGACAACTGTCACGGATTTCGTTGTTTTGAAGTTAACCTCGAAGGATCGTTTCACTCCAGTAATAGGTCATTCGCCAGAACAGACACCGGAAGCCACTCACTTCTGAAAATCATTAGTGCATTTTTTCATTTTCTGCGTAACATTTTCGTTTAAATAAACCTTTTTTGCAAGTATCAAAAACAATATATATGTTTGTCGTTTTGAAGGGTTTCAAACAGAGGTCGTTAATTTGTTATGTGATACTCTTCTGAGACGTCTCTGACAGTTTATCTTCGTAATACAGTCTGATTATTATTTTAATTTTAAGCCAACACCATTCTACCTGTCCAATATTCACCTGAAATATTTTGAAATTTGTAAACTTTATCCTGATGAATATACTTGTGTATTATCATTTTTAACCAAACTGGAAAACTGACTTTCTTTTGTTGATATACTGGTGTTATTTCCTCCCCCCCCCGTATGTTTGAGTGATATCCGGATTATGTTTCTTGTAGATTTTGTCGTTCATCGACATTACAACACGACAACTAGTGTAAATATTTGACAGTCTCAAAGTGACAACTAAACTTTCACCAGTCTGATGGAAATTATTTATACTGAGAGTGTTTATTAATAATTTACTAATTTTATTGGTGTTCTGCGAACTATAAAGTTTACTGTAATTTTTCTCAACATTATGAGCAAGTACGTGTTATAACAAACACAAATAAGACAGATTTCTAAAAACTTATCATTTGTTTTAAAATAAATCCTACTGAAACTGTTTGAATCTCATTGTCTACAGACTTCCGTTGAATGAACCCAAAATATTCAGACAACAGATGTTGATCATTGCCGAAGCGATCGTGGTCTGGATAAGAAATCCGACTTTCTGTTGACACAAGCAAACTTGTTCGAACCCTAGCATTGCCGTGGTCGAAGATAACAACAGATGTTTCTGAAAGTACGTGTACAACTCACGTGACTGTGAACAATGCAATCTCACTCACATTCTGACATTTGTCAAGGAAAATAAACCTATCCGGTGTCTAGGTTGATAAGAAATGGAAATTGAGACATGTGTGTGTTCTGTTCTTTTATTCTGGCAAATTATACGACTCATTATGTTTATGCTTGTTAAATTTTCCTATATAATTGATGGTGAATTATCAGAAGCACATGTTCGTCATGTAATTTCCTCTGTGATTGAATGGGTTTATTCTATAGCCTAATGTTATTTCGTAAAATATGATTGCTCCCATCTTCAATTTTTCCCAATTTACCCAGGTGCGACCAGTGACTACACTTTACTCAGCATTTTCTGGTAAGTAGGATATGACTGAACTACTCACACCCGAACCCGTAAACTGAAGGGGAAAACGGTCAACTATTAGAAAGCATCTTTCACAACAGTTCCGACGTTGTAGGAGTTCTGTCGCGATATGTATTATGTATGGGTGAATTTGGGCAAAGATGATAGACTTTAAAAAGGCATGATTTATCATGTTCTGTCCGATATGCCAGCAAACGCCGTAGTCATGATATTATCAGA
>LUCH01002559.1:47489-68273 GCA_013368495.1 Paragonimus heterotremus
CAAACATTGATTTTCAGAAGAACTTTTCTACCTTCCCTAGATCATGTTCTCGAAGCTCATAAAACAATATGCCTTTTAGTTTTTGAACATCCAACAGCATTACTTATGAAAAAACCCATATTTTGTTCTGAAACATGAGTAAAAACAGACTGCGTGAGATAACCTAGTCAAAATTCTTGAGAAAGCCTTTCAGCTTTCCATCGGTCAACTATTGCACTCCGTTGTTTTGCATACAGTTGTTAGTATTAATTAGAATTTAACTGATTATAAACAAGTACATTCGAAGACGGTCAACTCTTATCATTTAGTCAACGTAATTTTCTTCCTGGGTGAGGATTTTTGAACAGGAATTTTACGATCCAAACCGGACATGCCTCCGATAGATTATATGCAATATTTTCTTACCAAATCTACATAAATCCACTTTTATTTGACGTTCTAATAGACAGTGTGAAAACGTTATCCTGTACGTTCAGTCAGGACTGAATGATTTGAACTGTAAAAAAAATCAGCATCTGATCCAGTTCTCTTTTACTGCTGACGAGTGATAAAGCACTTGCCGCGTCTGGTTATGCTATTTGTCTTGCTGGTTTCAATCTAGTCGAAGTCCGGAATTTTCTTGATTGAGTCTTTTCACAGATTACCAGATAGAGAATAGTGGCTGTATAGTCTATCATCAGACCATTCTCAATATTTATCTGTACATGTTCTCGAAATGGTCACAAATTTTGTTGCTCATTCGAAGAAATGACGCAAAGAATTCACGTATACTCACTCGGTGGGTGTGACACAACGATAATGAACATTTCGAGTTTTAAATAAACTGGATCTTTGGCAAAGTGTGAACAGAACAGTTAGTACATACGAAGTGGTAGATGTAAGTATTTCGTACTGACAATCGACACCAGATTTACACTAACGTAAATCGGCCACTTCTAACAAACGCTTGAGGATGTGAGTGTTCATTCAGGAGTTGGAACTAGTTGTTAGGTGCAGAGGGAGTCAAGTTGTGTCTCAACACAAAGAACTAGCTGAAGTTGAGTGATTGCGAAAATTTCACTCAGTTCTAAGGAAGCTGAACTGCAACGACCTGATCCAATTTTAAATACACAGACGTGGTCAATTAGCTGCCCAGTGTTTAAAGCATTTCTATCGGTTATGGAAAGTGCAGTTTAGGATTTTCAACGAAATCTACGTTCTTTGGTATCAGGGAAATGGACATCCATTGTGCTACTTTACTTTAGGGATAAAACATATTTTTAGGTTTCTTTCAAGTAAGTTTCTCTGTAGCTACCTTTAAACAGATGAACTCAGTTTGAGATGACATCCACAGAATAATTTCCACATCAAATTAAGTTCCACGCACGCTTGATAGCAACCCTAGTATTTCGATAGGCATTTCGATTGGTCCACTTTGAAAAGAAACGTTAGGCTGTTGCTAGGGCTAATCAATAATTCAATTTCCTTGCAAGTTGAACACCACCCACAGTTGATCGCAGTATTCGAAGTCGAATAAGGTTATCAGCTACTCCATTCCGAAACGAAACACTAGAGTCGAGTTTTGCCGTTACTAACGCGGATCGGAATTCACACCCAGGCCTTCATACTTGTAAGACTAGCATAAAAGTCACGAGGATCTGGACTACTGATGAATTTCAGTAAAAGCAACACTCGAGTCGTTTCGAAGTGGGCTAACCAAATACGCAGGTTGTGACTTAGTTTGGGTGGCGTTCAAACTAAAATAATCTAAATCGCCGAACTCCTGTTAATCTCATCCGGTTAACCGTTTCGAATCCGAGGGTATACATGGAACACACCTGGACAAATTATTCGTTCCTTCTAACTCACTATTCGTTGTGTTGTTTGACATATGTTGCAGTCACCCTTACACAAAAGCTGGAAGTAGAGTCTCCTCTTCTAAACAGCGAATGCTTTGTCGGATGACGTTTCCACGCACGGTACCACCCCCTAATTGGTTCTATGTAACCATTATATTCTGAAACAGGCTTGATCAATTTTAGTCCCTTTGTAAAACTAATCGTTGCGCAGATTTGTTTGCTCACTTGAACGGCACATTCACAAGTGTATTGATTAGGTGGAACTGTTTTGGATCTGAAACAATTGTCCTCTTGAACAGTTTGAATTGAACAGTTAGCTGTAGACATTGCATTCGACTCATCTGTAGCAAATTTACAATAATGTGGATAGCTTATTTTTTACAACAAACATCTAGAGAGGTGGATAATTAATGGGCGGGTTAGGATAGGTCATTAAGTCCGGAGAATCGTCAAATTCACGAGTGACTGCTTCCCAACACAGAGAGCTGGCTTGAGTCGGTTGATTGCGATCGCTCTAGCGAACCGCAAGAATTTTGGGTTGGAGTGACTTGACTAATTTGATAGGGTTACGTGTGATCTGGGCAGGTCTAGCGACATCCTAACGTGCTTAGTGATTATCTACCGTTCTAGTTTTTTGATATGGAATACCATCCGTGTTATTATGAATTTGGCACCGGCGAGTGGGAACGAAATGGTTGCATTTGCCAGTTTTCGTAGCTTTATGGATTCATTTAAACTGTTCACCTGAACTAGTTAATTCCTATTGTTTGTAAGAGTGGATGTAAGTAACAATGCAACGTACTGGGTTTCTATATTAACTAGAAGCTTGTGATTCTCAAACGATTCTGATCGTAAGTAATGATCTAGTTCGGTTGTAGTGCTTTTTTCGTCGCAGTAGGAGTAGAGAACTTGGAAGTGTGGAAACAGTTAATTTGTTTAGAATCACAAACACTGTTTTAGGTAGCAATGCAATTGAGCATGTTGTATGAAGTGGATCGAATGGGAATTGACGATAGTTGTCGGACCAGTGACTGCGGGGTAATGGCGATACTCACAAATGCACAGGCTATGCTATTCTGATCGGTGGGTATGTAACTGGGATGCATTGTGGTCTACAAACGACTGTACAAGAAGATGGGATCACCACATTACTACCGTTTAATTTAAACCCTCACTTGCTTTTATATCCAGAGTTTCTGCACTGTATTCCATAGAGGAAATGCGCTCCATTAGCCAATAATCCAGGCATTCGGGTTGACTACATACTAGACCACCAAAATCGTGTCTATGATTACATTTATCGATAGACTTGGTTCTGAGTTAACCACGCCATATAACCACATTGGTTTTACCAGTTAAGCATGAGCACTTTTTCTTCTGAAACTGAGCTTTGCTTCATGCTTTCAAAACCAGCATATTCAAATGACAAAGTTATTCGATTTGGTTCAGTCAGCAAGTAACCGTTTAATAAATGTGGCTACAGTACTCATCAAACATAACGCACTACGCAGATTGATGACAGGGGTAGCTAAGCTCGTGTGTTTGTGCGACATCCAGCCAAGTATACACCTATAAAACTGACGCGAGTTTTCCTAGTTGCCGTCAATATATGAGGCGATATGGTGGTCGAGTATGAAGCAGTCAATCACGCGAAGCACGTTGCCGTTAGCTGGGCAGTAGGTACTCGTAAATTGCTGCACAACATATGTTTATTTCTCACTATTCGAAGTCAGCGGGTTCGGTCTGGTAAGGGGTTTGAAAAGTCATGTCAAGCAATACCGCTAAACAGTCCAATTTAAACACTGTCGCTTGACCGTCTCACAGAATGTTCCCCCGGACATTGAATCTGGACAGCACTTGAATAGAACCTACTGGAATGTTTGTGTATATCAAAAAACAGAGCGTACCTCAAATTGAGAAGGTGAACTTTGTGATACACAAGTAAACTGTATTGATCTTCCGTGGTCTTATCTCAGGTTGGTGGTAGGTTCTTTTTAAAACCACATTAAAGTTGAAAAAATTGAACTCCTATCAACATATTGAGCGATATGAGTTTCAGGTAGGATCCGTGTAATGCTTCGGTCCATGGAGTGCGACGTCACGTTCAGACCCAGCAGGTGGTTTTACTTCAAGAAAACAATATTGTCGTCGCATCTGTAAACAAGACTCATGTTGGAAACCAACCAAATAGGGTTATGTTAACAACGACTATTTTTCTGGGGAAAGTGGGATGTTCTCAATCGTACTCTGAACACTGGTCCACATCACAATGACAGAAAGCGTGCAAGAATCCACAGGGTTTTTCTGTGCCCATCGGGTTGAAGCCTTTGAAAACAAGAAAGATGATTTCGTCGGTGAACGAAGTATTCAAGTTGCTCGACAGATGACTTGCAAAATCCTATTCAGTGTTGTGAGTCGCCGATCTAGAGATCTTCCGATGTGGAGCTCTGTGAATAGCTTATGCTTACGCTGGAACAGTATACTGGAAGTGTCATGGTGTACTACACTCTAGGGGAGTGTACCGTTCGCTTCTGCTTGAACACTGTCAAATACTGTGCTTTACTAAACACAAATAATTCATCAAGCTTTCTTTTTCTGCCTCCCGGAAAACATGATTTTCGACGGTACCTGTAAGCACAAATCTTTTCATCAATCTCTAATTACTGGTGAAGTAAAATGTAATTTGTACTTGTGTACTTAATGCCAGCAGCTTCCGCAACTCCCCTGCTACATGCGTACCATAAATCTTCCAACCTAATGTGTTTGTAGCATCCCACTTAATACTCTGGAAATCTCCGATTGTCATTCATGAACGCTGGTGGCAAATCATCCTTTTTTTAAGTTCGATTACCGACAATACACTCCGCGTACCTGACGAGATTTAACATTTCAACCTCAACCATAAATGCTATTTACTACCATAATGATCCACTCACAGACAGTGCAGTGGTTAAACTGCCTGTGCTATCTGGGCACATATGTGCTTATGGCACCCTCGTTTATCGCTTGTTCGAATCGAGAGGTTTGTAAGATGTCTCCTTTATCTTCCGCAACATAGAGGTATTGATTTGATTTTTACTTTTATGAAGCTAACATTAGCATCAATAATAAACTGATCAGTTATTCATAGAAGGGGTGGCCGGAAAATCTCCAACCTATGTGTACTGTAAGAATGACTAAGAACTTTGATACTGAGATGAATCTCACACAACGCTGAGTTACCTCTGTTCCGCTCTCAAAACCGTTTACGAAAAAACATTCTCCTGGGGATCCCAGACTTCCAGTAACGCTGTCTTCTGATACGTCCCCATGTACATTGCTGAAAAAAAGAACATATCCCAAGGTGTTATCAATCGATTACAATAGCTGGATGAGCTGCTCGGATCTAATGTCTAGGAAGACCCAGAAATCCCGTTAACTCTACTGCGTTCAGGCTGTGATATCCCTGATTCAGGTCATCAGTTTACCAGCGCAGCGCGGCTAGTTAGACAAATCGGCACCCATGGTCTTCTTGTTGGTGGCTGAGTCCAAATATCCTGGGCGACGAAAGTGTACTATATCTGATTCCAAAATCGTGGCCGGAAATCGAAATCGTGCACATTGTTACAGTTCATGAATAAAAGCACATTGAACTGTTGATGCACAATCAGAACAACTTGTCACTGCAACTTTTACCTCCTGGTGCAAATAGGTAGAGTGTTAATCGAGCACATTCCGCTGCACCTCATACTGTATACATACATACTGCAGTCTGCGGGTTCATATAACAAAGTTGAATGGACATTGTGAAGCAATACAACAAAGTCAAAAACCACGCAAGCAAACATATATTAATGAACATTATTTGCCATGGCAATCTGGTACAGATGAACAAGTCTTGCTGTAACCAGAGGAGTGTCTTCCAATTGTTAATTGCTGCCGCCTCCGCGAACCGGAGAAGTCTTCGATTGTTTGTTGCGTAACATACTTGAAATGCCCTCCCCAGGTTCATTTCGGATCGACACGTCAACTAACTTTGTTTGATCGATGACGTTCGTTTTTTGTGACTTTTTACATAACGACTTAAATCCGACATTGTGATATCCACCAACGTTTCGTGAACTCAAACTGGAATGTGTTTGCTGAATTACCAATTCGTCCTTCTTATGTGAGTGGCCCCGCCACTCATTTGAGAATTCACAAATGATGTGAGGTTTGGCATCAACCGGTACCAAAGTTTTCGCTGGTAATTTTGGGATTTGGGTGGTGATGGACAGAACGACTAATTGAACTGCTTAGAACGTGCACCTCATAGCCGCGGACTACAGTGTGTACTTGATGAGGTGCAGCGAAATCTGTTCGATACATCGTGCAAAAACTGCTTCTGACTTCTGTGTTCAAATTTGTCACCTGAAAAAGTCATTCTTTTCAAATATGTAAGCTTATCGGTTTCTTTATGGCACAAACCACTGATGCGCTCAACTTTTGTGCCGGACTGCCTGACCCACTTTGAGCCTCTGATACTTATGTCACAGTTGCTCTGAAACCACGTCTTATTTCACAGAAATTAAATAACATTCGCAATTAATCGCAGACGTCACATTCACGTGAAATTTTCAGTCGACCCCTTTCGAAAAGAAACACTGGACTTGAGTTTCGTTCCAGTTAGTGCTTGTCAGCAGTACATATCTCTGCCACGCCTGGAACTAGAAATCCTGCTACGCTGTCATGAGGCAACCATGTTGAACACTGCGCCACTGACTTCACATTAGGCACGACTGAATCCTCATATGTGAACGCTCAACCACATTCGCTTGTAAGTAATTATCGTACTGCTCGATTACCTGGAGTATTAAGCCATTGTTACCTGAAAAAGCTGTCCACGGTGTAGGTCATGCTCGGTCAATTGACTCAACAACGCATTCCTCCAGTGTTTCTTTTGAGGGCGATTGTTTAACCGAAATAGAAATTTTTTTGTCAAAAAACTTGCTTCAATCGAGCTGAGTAATGTTCAGAATTATTCATATTCACTCGTAATACTGATCAGAAACCAGTTATTCGGAATAAGTCAGCCAGTGACTAGGATAAAATTATACCCGCTTGACTTCAAAACCAAGCAAAAATCAAAAGACTGGAAAATTTCTGAAGGCACTAAAATAAACAACCATTTGACGGCTCCCAAAATAACTTGTTCTGCGTTAGTATCCATGGCGGTTTATCGTCAACCTTCATCACATCAAGAAGGAGACAATCGCTAATTTTTCCTGTAGATACTTTAAAAATGCTTTAATCAAACGCAAACGTGAGAGTTCCGAAATACTGCTAGCTTTGAAATTCTAACACTGGATTTATGTGGAAAACATTATCGCCATCTATGGTTATTTACAAGCCGTTCAAAATCCGATTTCAATTTGATATGGCTATCTTTTTTGTTGAATATAAGATGTCATCGCAGAAGTGATGGAGTTTGCGGTGACTACGATTAGCTGAAAAGCAGTGCGAACAAGTGGAAATACCTTTGACATTGTGAATATGTCGGTATTAAGGATCCGTCTATTGAACTCATAAAACTTTAATGTCATTCGTTAGCCCACACCGATCGTTCCGTCCACGTGATCTTAATATACAACTGAAACATGAGGTCGCCACCAGTATAGTTAAAATCCAGGCGGAGAATTATCACAACATGTCTAGATTCGATCAACAATTCGTTATCAACACCTTCACTGTTTTCTTTATGGTGTATCAATCTAGGGACTACAGTTTACCACACAATGTGATCCGAGTCTTGGGACAAAAATTCCTGACGAAAAGCCGGATAAAATATAACGCTCACGAATTTCTGATATGGTCCTAAAATGCAAAGCATATCTTTTGTATGAGATGGTGGCGTGAGTTAAGAAATGGTAATCAATGAGTTGTCGCAAAAATAATCGATCGTTCCAGAAAATGGTTCGCAAAATTTCGACCTTTTCAGATCCTCATTAAATACATGTTCTTCTGCGTGTGGTTTCTGGGATGTGCTGATGTTCAGTCAACTTATAAACAAAGCAACAAGTCATTGTCTCATACACTAAGTGTAACAATCAAAATAAATAAAGGCCTACATACGGATTAACACAAGAATATTTGTGGGGTTATGTGAAGCAAAAAACTAAACGGACAAACTCCACTAACTGTTGGGTTATATTCGAAACTCTGTTTGCTTAACGTACTCGCGTCCGTTTAACCTCAGTGAGTAAATAAATAAATACACATTTGCTTCGGGTTTTCAATGTAGTCGCTAGCGGAACCACGGACGGATTGAGTTGGGTGCACGTGACCAAAACAAGCAAGAATTAGACGTGTTTTTTTGAACACATAAGCTGATCAGGCCTGTTGGTCAAAACAGAGCATCTAAAT
Organism: Paragonimus heterotremus; assembly: GCA_013368495.1. NCBI lineage: Eukaryota > Metazoa > Platyhelminthes > Trematoda > Plagiorchiida > Troglotrematidae > Paragonimus > Paragonimus heterotremus. Next base: position 55,709 of record LUCH01002559.1, read on the forward strand.
TGAAATAAAGATCTGGGCAAACACTGTTAAATCTATATGCCACATTCAGATAGGGTGATGAAGGATGATGCACTCTATTATACATGTATTTTGGTGTACACATTCTTAACGTTAAGAGAATATTATAGTCCTGCTCTTCTGCGGATAGTTGGAATATGTTCTACAGTGAATATCGTTTGATTAATTACCGTTTTAAAAATTTTAATGAATTATGAAAACTAAGATGACTTATGCATATGTTAGTTCAAGGTACCAGCAGGCCGATAAATATCTGTGGGCCGAAATATGTATATCTTACGAGAATTTCCTACTAACAGAAACTATTGTTCACGTAAGTGAGTAAATAGACACTTCACAACTAGGGTTTCCAGTCCTATATATCTATTTGGAAGCATCACTTCTTTGGTGCTGACTAAATGAGTAACTTTTACGTAACGGCTCGTTTTATTTGGACCGATTGACGACGGGATCCTGTTCGGTCATTTGTCAGTTAACAGATTTTCGAACAAACCTAGAACATGATCATATGGAACTTTCGTCAAGTAGCGTTATATCTGTTGGTGACACTAACTATTTATTCATAATGATAAACAGCTATCGTGGTTACATCGTGACCTCCAATGTGACCCCAATGTGGCACACCTCTGGCTGTTTCGCATTTGGTGAAATACTGGGGAACTTGGATTACTTCTTGGACTTTGGTTTAGACAAAAACAGTAATACTCAGTGATATGATTATTCTATTAACCATCATAGATAATACACAATAATACTTTGAGCAGCTGTCTGTAGCTCTAAATTGAAAGATGAAGATTACCTGCAGATAGACAGACAGCACAAAAGATATCTACCAGGTAAATCTACCGAATAAGTTGCTAATTTCGCCAAACACAGGAGCATTAGAATGTGAACACTGTATTGAGCACGTTATACAGAACACCACACTTTCTGGTCTCCGTCGGTGGGAAAACCCTGTCTACTTTATTTTACCAATAAATGCATTTCAGGAGCCATGATTCTTACCCGCAAGCGATACAACGCAGTACACAGCACGTACTGTCACAATATTGTTCTTCATATACTGATTCGCCAGTACGCACCTCCGGCCTTTTAAAATGTATCAGTACGCTGTATAACGTTTTTTTTAATGGGAAATCACGGTTGTAAACGTTGATCGTGTTGATCACGCTCTGGTGGAACTGAATGACTTTGTTTATCCTTTAAGCAAACCGGTTTAGTTTTCATTTAATTTTCTCAAATAGATAATCCCTAAAGGCGGAAAAGTACAATTCTGTTCAGTTGATATTTCCAAATAGGTAAAATCATATCAACTCTCGAATAGACAAAACAAATTCAATTGGTGAGGCGATTTGAGAAATCGAGAAAATACAAAACGAGCAAATATTTGTTAAAAGTGGTAGTTTCTTCAATGCTTGTTTACTCGGGTCATTCAATGTCCTTTTAAACTCAAGGGAAAGAAACAGCGTACATCAAAAACAATACACATATATAATTAAGTTTAATAATTGGTGTTTGGATACCAGTAGAAAAAGCAACAAATTGATGTGAAGACCTACAAACAAAATACCGAATGAATTATTAACTAAAGAGACAATCAACAACAACTGTTTGTTTTCACAAACAGTCAGTTCTGGTGTTCAAAATAAACCAAATATTTACAAAACGTTTCAAGATGAATGAGTCTGGTATTGTACGAGCCGAGAGAAGCGTAATCTGAAATAATAGTTCAGTGTTATTCCTTTGTCAGTGAACTGTAATTTGTACGAATGCTATTCGGATATCTATCATCGTTATCTTGGCCATGTGAACATAATCAAGTAGCCGATCCTGTTTCGATGTATGAAAAGTTTAAGTTATATTAGTTGTTTTTATCAACTGAAATAGACTTTGTGCATAAAATCGGTAGCTCAGCAGATGAACGTTGATCTCATACCTGAAAAGAACAAGGTTTGGATGACCCTTTAATTTTCTCTGAAGTAGTTGAATCTGAACAAGTGTATAACTGATCTGTGAAAGTGAGATCAGTGACTAGCTTGATTATGGGAACGGGTGAGTGGACAATATGCACTTTATTGTGGCCATCTAATTAGCTAATACCAAGCTGCCTTGGTTCTTATTGGCTACACTTTCAGGACTCAAGGCTAAGCACTTAACTCCGCAACTCAATGGATCCAATATGTTAAATACATTTTTTGTACCAGACTTGGAAAATGCCTTCCAAAGTTTTGTCATTGCGAAATGTGTGTTATCAAACGGTAGACAAAAGGCCTGTCTATATTACGTTGCCTTTCAAAGGTGACAGTGATGCTGAGAAAATAACCAGGAGATTTAACGTAGCACTTAACGAAACCTATTTCGCAGCTCAATTACGTATACGGTTCAACTCTTCACCAAGTTTGCGCCCCCAGCTAAAAGATATACCGCCTGTACATATTGCCTTATTCTGTGCTTACCGTTTTGTTTGTTCCTGTGGAACAAGCTACATAGGTCGCACAACAAGGGGACTATCTGAACGCATGTGGGAGCACCATCCGGCCTGGCTAGCTAGAGGGTCGATGAAGACCTGCTAATCAGCGATCGCTGCACACTTGGTCGAATCGAACCATGTGATCAACCCGGCCGATTCATTCAAACCGATCTATCGAGTCTGCGGAGTGCAATCGAAGTGAGTCAAAGGTCGTCTATTAGCCATCGCAGAAGCCATAGCAATTCGATTACACTCACCCCCGTTATGTTCACAAAAACGTCTTTTCAAAGCACTGAACCTCCCGTGGCCATGCATCAATAACCCGGATTGATCTGTTACGTAGGAGCAACTATCTGCCCAAACACTTGATGAGTCTGACTAACTTGACATTAATAATTATATCCCTCACCCTATTGATGTAATACCCCTATCGAACCCATATAAATGTGTTGTATTTAGCCTGGTGATGAAACACTGAAAACGAGCTTGTTTGCTATGCGTTTCTTCTCATGACTAAACCGGGCATATTCAGGATATGTCATGATATAGTTTAACGTCGTCTTATTGTGGTATCATGTCATATGTCAGTGAACTGTTCATGTTATTTAGTTTTCCCTTTCCGATGAACATTTTGGACAGCAGAGGAATCACTCGAGTTTCCTTCTTGCTAATGCACGTTAGTTGCAAATATCCATATCAATATGGAGATCTAGAGATCTATATTCACATAAAGCAACCGTGTTGATCAGTTTGTTATCGAATAAAAAGACAACCTTTCGAAGGGCTGGTTACACAATCTATATTAATGCACATTTTGGGAACAAATGTGTGAATTTATACTTTGTACTTAACAGCAATCGATATTTCTGATTCAACACGATTGGCAAAGACAATTCTCAGGTTCATCGGTCGGAGCTAACAGGACACCTACAGTGTCTTCCATTAAAGCTATCTGATGACCTGCGCATGATCCTCCAGATAATGCGTAGAAATTTGAAACATTGTACTGTCCACGAATTCCATGGTTGTCTAATGAAAACGTGGGCCGGGGTTCAAAACTTGGTCGTGACGTCGATATATGCACCACTGGCAATCCCGTATTTAGATTACTGATGAGTAGTCGGGAATTTGGTTAATTTCAGGTTGCACATCCCCCACAATTGATCACAGCTGTTGCATTCTCATGGACTTTCTAATCGGTCCCTTCTGAACAGCGGAAACACTAGACTGGTGTTTCGCTCTCATCAAAGCTCGTCAGTAGTGCATATCTTTGACACTACCTGGACTAGAATTTCTATCGAGACGATCGGGAAACCTGATCATTACTCACAAACGAAGGTGGTTGAGGGTTCACATATGACAGTTCGGTCGTACCCAATGTGAGGTCAGTGGTGCATTGGTCACAACCGTTGCTTCATGGAAGCGTGGCCGGAGTTCTAACTCCGGGCGTGGCAAAGATACGCATTGCTGACAAGCCCCAATGAGAGCAAAACTAAAACTTAGTGCTTCTGCTGTTGGATAGGAGCCGACTGGAAAGTCTACGGGAGTGAGACAGCTGCGACCAACTGTGAGTGATGTTCAACTTAAAATCTCCTAATTATTGGTCTGTCTCAAAAAGACCTGGTTAAAATCCATCTGATTGAGAGGACCGAAGTACGATGTGAGTGATGTTCATCAGGTATGAACCAAACTCCCGAATGCTCACTGGTGGTCAAGCGAAGTGTCAACTAAAAGCAGTAGTCATGTTAGGGAAGCTTGCATTAAACTTCTTTTTTTTTCACCATTATTTTGTGACAAAAACCCATCTAAAAATTCGGGTTTGAGACAGCGTTTCAAATCTCACGAAGTTAGCAGAAAAGGATGTAAAATTTTGCCTCAATTTTTAGTTACTCTAAATTCGTTTAGTATATGAGCAACTGGTTGTGTCAGGTTTCTCCTGATCCACAATAATGAACACATTAATACATGGAAACGACTGTCAGTCACAGAACTATGAATTCCATAATAGAATTTGTTCTGTAAGTAACCGGTCAATCGCCTTAATCAAACCATGAACGGATTTCCATTTTCGTGCAGATGTTTGTCAACATCACAGAGAAAGTTGTGAAGAAAATATATTGTCCTCTTGTCAGATGCAGATATATTCGTAATAAGCCTGCTTGACGTATCATGCAGGATGGTAATCAATATGATATTCGGTGAAGTGTCTCAAAAGAGTTATGGTGAATGGTAAAAAACAACCATCAACACCACCACCAACAACAACAACACATAAAATGGAAAGATCTATGAATAGTGGTATACATCCCATTGTACATGAAACGGAAATATCAATCATAGGGGTTGAAAAAAACGTAAATTTATGAGATGTCCAACTGTGAAATTCGACACGGTTTAAAAATTCAAACCCAGGACCAATAGAATGTGACCGCTGATTGTAGAGTATTCACCATGATTCATTGAACAACTTTGGTGTCATTCACGCACGATATTTCTTGTAATATTTTGTTTAGAGTTGTGCTTTTGATTGTCAGAACCGCTCTAGCGTATTGGTGGATAAGCAGGCTGGGCAAGCCACCATTAGTAACTGGCTGCTTTGCAAAGAAAAGCATCCAAACCTTACTCACTCGAGTGTCAGGCGTGGTAGACAGAAGTTGGAACCGTAAACCCCACGCACATGGCTGTTAGCATCCATTTCGGATTAGCTTATCATACTAACAGAAGCCGAGGAGCACTTGCACATGACTCATTCAATCAAGATGTGCACATTTCAAACTGGAGAAAATAGGACTAGAATGCTTGTGAGTGGAGGCCGTTGTGGTCTACCAGGTCAATGTTGACTAACCAGATACCAAACTATTAGGACCGTCAGAAGTAACTAGAGGGACTCCAATGGTAAGACGGACTAGAAAGAAAGGTATTGAAAGTACCAAAACATTTCAAAATGGGACTAAGTAATGCTGCACTCTAAATAGACTGCGAAAACGGAACAAGAGCTCAAAGTTGGGTTGGAAATCAAACAAAACCCTAATCGTAGAAGAGAACAAATAGGAGGCCAGCATGGTCCAGCTTTGAAAAGAAGAGTGATCTACCAAAGGATGCTCGTTAACAGCAAAGCTGCACGGCTGTTACTTCCATAAGCTTATTTATCTATCAGATACTGTACTACTTCACCAGTTCTCAACCAGTCACCTACCAATATATCTGATCGAGCAGAACGTACAGATTCGATAATATCTAGTCAAGTGGCATTACATAAAGAGATTGGCTCTAAGCCCCAGCCCACTATTTTTGGGAAGGCAGATAAACGGATAAAATGGCAATAAAAAGAACATATTGTAGCGAGAAGGCGTCCAATAAAGTACAATCTTTATTGTCCAACGCGCTAGTTAGCATACTACGCGCGCTAGGGTTTATGAGTCAGAATTCTAATCTACAACACCCCTAGGTTTCCTCTCACGCATCGTGTACACTTCAGCCCGGTTTACGTGTGTGATTTGCGCCTATTATCCGGGGCTTTTTCGTCCGTCAATCTTCGTCCGTTGGTCCAGTTTCGTTGAGCGATGACTCGTCCGGTTGCTCACGTTGTGCCCCATCTATCCACTTTAAGCTTTGACTGTCCTCCACGACGGTGTCGAGATATTCTCCGGAGTGTTGAAATAAGCGCGCCTCCGATCTGCCTATCCATTTTATTTTGCCCGCCATGTCACACCCGTTGGTCCGATCCGATCGGGCGATGACTCATCCGATTGTCCCTGTTGTCCGCCATCTGATCGTGGAGGGTTTGTGCATGTGTCTCCCCTACGTTGAGGCATTCCGCAGTGTTTGAATACTCGAACGTGCGGCCTGACAATCTACCACAATATTACAGTGTGATAGAGAAAGGCAGTGCTTTCTATAGAGAGCAGCAGACTTTTATCGTGTATCCTGCAATTAGTAGTATCGTTTCACAGCGGTCCTAGTGTACTCGACCTAAAAATATTACCGTCTCCGGCCAGACCGCTTGCGAGGAAGGGCGCTGTAATGTGATTAAGAACTGAAGACGAAAGATAATAAAGCAAACTGAAAATAGGAACAATATTTATGAAGCAGATGATCAGCAAGGCTGTTAAGTTTCAAATTATGAGTGCAGCGGAATGGTTGTCACATATACCAAAAGTTGCACCTCTGTGTGCTCCAATCAGTGCAATCAGAAAGCAGTGGTAACTAGCAGTACCTGTGCATACTAATCCAATAATGCAAACCTTACGAGTGACAATGGAGAAATGTATCATGAAGAATGTCATATATAATTTCAGCTGGATTGAGTTTTCATGTGACTTACGCTTAATACTTTAAAATATCTCTACATTTTGTATAAGTGAATACTTTGTATACTTCACTTCACAGTACAGTGTGTATCTTTGACCTCTGTACAGTTGAAATACTGTGATTAAACTCTGTGCTGTCTCTCAACCTGTGTGTACTACCAATAAGTGGCTTACAAAAACCTCTTCAAAATATGTTGAGTGCCGTCCAACACAAGTATGAAAGTAAAGCTGTTTTTAAACACATTTACTGAAACGCCTTTGTCCCACTTAGGTTAAAAATCACTTATTTAAACAAAGGGAACCTCGCGGTTACTCAACAAATTAAAAGGCTCTGAATATCACTCATGTTTTACCCTTCATACCTGATGGTACCACGTTCGTGTGGTAAATGTTGAAGAAAACCATTTGTTGGACATTCACTATTTAACAGCACTAAATCCCAACTTTCTCACGGCCTACCCACTAACATGTATGACCGCGCGTTTACGGACGACATTTGCGTCGTGATTATGTTGAGATCAACGGAGCAGTGATTAAAACAGTTATTCGTACTAACCTGGAACAGAGTTCAAAGGTCGGTCATGACGTCAGCTTTCATCAATGATGAGCTCACACTAGAAAGAAACTTGAATGTAATGCTCCTTTTCGAAACAGACCGTCTAAAAATCTCCTTTAATTGTTCCGCTTTGTCACCTCCAGGTTGACTTAATGGATCACTGCACTGTATCCTGTGAAACTGCTTGCTATTTATCAAAAGGCTAAAAGTACCCACGATGATCAGGATGCTGAGAATCACCTTACCCGTCAGCCTCACTGGACAAGTGAACAGTGGATATATGGGCACTTGTTGCCACCATTCTGTGTACTGAATAGTTCATCAATTCTCTCCTTGGTGACTTAGACCAATTCATTGAGTTATATCTTGTTACTACTATACAAAGACTTTTTAAAGGCATTTTTGACAGTCCTGAGATCACGCTCCTATCTAGTTGTTTCCGAACACTTTCAAAGAGGGTCTGCAGTTGTGAAATTCTTTCCGGTGACACCCTTGTTCACTCTGACTAATTCGTCTATCTTTTTATTCTAGTTTGCTTTTCACAAGTGTGGAAAGCCCCTCAATTGGGAATAACGCTTTTCCCACTATTGTCGAGTGTGTCTACCCTTGATCAATATGTCACAACAGGAAATCTCAATTAGTAATCCAAACATCTGAACTATGTCTACCACTACCAAACGTACAGTTCCTCATGCACTAAACCAATCTTGTGATTTGATTGATTTTCTCTATAATTGAAATGCTACTTGATTACTTTGGGATTCTGTTCCTAGTGGTAAAATGCCACAGAAAATATGCAGAATGAAGTATAAAGTGACTGGACGTACAGGTTTCACTAGGCAGATGAACTCATTCTGAAAGTTTTAAAAAGCAGTCTCCCACGTTTAGTATTATAATATAAGGTTATCCGGAGTGTCTGTCTGGTTAGTCACTCTGAAGCCCGAGCCACTTCAAGCTGATCTTTTTGTCTAGAAGATTTCTATCGTGATAGGTATCCAAAGCAGGGGACTTTAGCCTAGATTACGTGTACAAATGATTATTAACAAACTTAGGTATTAAGTTATTTAGTGCAGTTAAAATTCCATGTCGCATATATGCTAAGACGTTCTTGGTATGCAATTGTTTTGAAACCCAATTTCAAAGCTGTGTCTTTCTACTTCGAACAAACATGTCCCTTCATTGTAAACTCAAATATACTGGTCAAAAAATTTTATACGATACAGAAGGAAATATCCCTTGACTGAATACACAGCTGGATGCAAGTATTATGTGATTAGTTGTGATGGTTTTTATGCTAGTCACCGTAGTATATGTCCAGCTCAGTGACATTTTATTCAAGGAACTTGTACTGCTAACCTTTTGACATGTTGAGCCAACATACAGTAATTCCATCCACATACAAACCTAACAGTCAAACGCAAGAAAAATTCAGAGTGAGCGTGAATTAACGTATGACCACAAGCTTATTGAAAGCAGGTTCACATAGTGCCAGTGGAAGCTGCTGTCTTTTAAATGCCTAACTACCATGACTTGACGTCACGGTAGCAGGGGTGCTCACAGTTCGTTTTATCTTAAAGCGTAATACATTTATCTGTTAGTAGGAATGGGACCTCATTAACTGCATGCATGACGGGTTTCTTATAAATCCTGACCGACAGTCGGTAAAGGTCACCCAATTCTTAAGAACCAATTTGTGTGACTGCACCTAAGAAGATGAACTTCAACAGAAAGACAAATGCTACGCACTTTAGACGGGTTAACGCCAGCTGGACACCTATAATTGACTGTGTCGACCTGTGTGTAAGCCAGTGAAAGGGGTAGAAACTGGGCTAAGCATGAACTAGCTATAAAACTATCACTGCTGGTTAAAGTAGATTCTACAAGAAACCTGCATATATTACTTACCGATGCAGTTGATTGTAACCATATTGTCATTGAAATAAACAGAACGACGAAGTTCACAAACGATGCTAAGAAACGGAGAGCTAGCAAACTTGGTTTAGTATTTGTGCACGACGCTAGCAACCTGCTTAGCTCAGCTTGAAAAAAATACGACTGGGCCTAAAAAGATGGAATCATTTGTGTGATATTGGTTTTGGCTTATAATATGGCAGTGACCAGTTTATGCCTCTTTCGTTCAATCTTAGGATTTCAAACAACACGGGAACAGTTTACAGGCAATGTAAATTAGGTCACGTCTTAACTGCGAACACCGAGCCTAGCATCCAGTTTGACGCACAAAACTCAGGCCATCGTCTATTGAGGAATTTCTATTACACCAATAGGTCGGACATGTTTATCTAGCTGGAATCCCAAGTAATGCGTGATTGTGTGCACCACATATGGGCAGTCAGGCGTGTTGTGCTTGGCAACCGTTTTTCATTCAACCGGCACACCACGCAAAACGAGTTAAGTGTGTGCGTGCCCGTTTTGTGTGGGATTGCCAAACGACTGGTATTTGGAGAAAATTCATGAAAGCGGGCTGAACGCCGGTGATCCCTGACTCAAATGTAAAGGACACTGTTTAAACGATGACGGCAATAGAGTAAACACTAACCACAAAAGATTAAATTGTCATGAGAAAGTTTTTAAATTAACACTCACGTAAATCCCGTTTGATACCAGTATGCTAACATAGTGACAGAGTTAGTTCCTTCTAGGTTGCCGCCTAGTTAACTTACCGCCTGATACATCTGGCCATTATATTACAGTCCGAGAAAAATGATATATCACATTGATGCGTGAAGGGTTTGAACTCACGGTTTAACCCACGTTGTGAATCGACACCACATATCTGAAAGTTGAACATTAAAGATGATCAACAGCACGTGCAGTATAACGATGTTTGTTCAGATACCAGGGTTGACTTGGTCCATGTGATATTCAAGCGATAACTTTATGTATGGTAGTTTTCGTCTAAATGTTACGTGAATGTGAACATGTTTATACACATTATGAGTACGTGCAAATGCATATGATCAAACGGAGTGAGTTGTGGTCATCTGCTGCCAGTGAAATTAATGAGTGTTAGTTTAGTGGATACCAATAAGCTGACTTGATTTAAGCCGGATAATCGACTCCAAACTTCTGATGCGCGCAACGCAAAGAAATTTGAGCTTCATAATCTGAAAATGTACATCAGTGCGCACAGACGACAGAAACACTCTAAAACACTTTCGTACGGATATGATGGACTTCACTGGAGGTATGCCTGATACATATGTTAATAGTGGTTTACTACATTTACATTATCAAGCCATCGCAGTAGTTTTAGCATGTTTTACTCTTAGTCTTATCACTTGTCAGGTAATCATGTGAATGCGCTGAGTCAGGAAATAATTCCAAATATTTTGGGTGTTATGAAATTACAGTATATTTACTTGTAAGTGTGCATTCCAATGGAAATTTAGCTGAGGGCCTCAGTTCCTTTTTGAATCTGCCAAAAGATCGTCTATAAACTCCAACCTATTCTCCGCTTGCGGTGCTATAATCATTGATAACAGTTTTCAAACCATGAAAACGAAGACAGATGAAGATCTATTCATGGATATGAAGACGTAAATCAGCGGTAAACGCAGGCGACTTGTTTCCAACTTTGATGACACGTATGAGAAAAAAATACTGCTGAATTTGAAACGTATTACAACTTCAAAAAGTCCCTCGATAAGTAGAGCGACAAACTATGTCGTTCACTTCAACAAGGTTGTCCACCATCATTTGCAAAATAGTGTTCTCCTAACTAAATAACTCTTTCCTACGTTATACTGAGTTGCTTATATAGCATCCTTCATCCAGAAAAAGTATTGTAAATTACGGCATATTTTGAACTTTGAATTTTACACTATGGTGTCGATAATTAAAACAATTAGTTAGCGATGTATTTGATCAACTGAAATTTCTGTTAATAATGAAAGTGAACTTATTGGCAGATTATGAAGAAAAAACGGTAAGTAACAGCAAATCCAGCCTAACTCTTCTTTTTACGGAAATGGATATTGTTACCGAATCATCCAACGTTGTCCAAGATGGAAAATAACTGTTAGTATATGGATGAGACCCAATGGTGAGAAGACAGGGCTTCGGCTGGATTCGAACCAACGACAGGAACACCATGCATCAACGCAGCAAACGATCTACCAGCTGAGCTACAAATCACTCCAGAAGCTCGGAAATTTCACATATGGAGTCTGTTACCCAACACCTTGCTCTCGGTTTGGTTTCGTCGCTCAGCTGGTAGAGCGCACGCCGCGTTGAGGCATGGTGTTTCTGTCGCCGGTTCGAATTCAGCCAAAGGCCTGGCTTTTCACAATTGTGTCTCATCTAAAATCATAACTCTGCCAAACTACTTATTATTATTTTGAAACATCCATTTCCCGTTAAAAATTTGAATAGAGCAGACAAAAGACTGTTATTACACGATTTATGCTCGAGCATATTTGGCTGTATCTCTACTGGTGCTTACTGCAGACGAGTTTAAATGTGCTAGATTAAAGACCACATGATAATCACAAAAGATCAAAGTTCAAAACTACTTCAGTTGCTACCACGGCAGCATCAACGTCACAAACAGTTCTTTTTGTACACACAAAATGGGGTGACGGTGTCTGATTGCTACTGCCTCGGCATATCGTAGCAAACGTTTGTTTCGAGTAGAGAACAGAACACGAAATGACTTTGATGAGTCAATCACATGTTGCGTCATCAACTGATGCTTGGCAATCGATGACGCTGGCTCCTTCCGGGTGTTTGCTGTCGAGTTGCCTGGTTGTGTGGCCGTTCGTTGAACTCATTTCGACAAGTGTACGGTAAACCTGGTTCCAAGTTGGTGCTCAGTTCTGCCAACATAGGATGCTCCGCAGCCTCATTTATATGCATAGATTACGCTTGATTTGACGAACTGAGACGTTGGTTGCTTAACCGGGGGCGTGGGAACTCGGACTGTTCTGTACACGATCACTGGTTTAGCGGCAAAGAACGTGCGCACAATAGCGTCCAACTATTCGACAAACACTGCCTCCCTCGAATGGCAGTTGTAAAACTACTGTCTTTTTGGCGACTGTGGGTTGAGAATTATTTTGTGTATTGTTGGTGATGAACTTTTTTATAAATCCTCCCGGATAACCGCTGTCTACTAAAGTCCGTTCTATTTGGCGGAGTTCATCATCCAGAGTATCACTAGTGCAAAGCCGTCTGGCCCGGTCAAATAGCGTT